>JAJPUD010018878.1:13107-27305 GCA_023553655.1 Myrmecobius fasciatus | reverse complement strand
TTTTTTTTTTTTTAGAACATCATGACAGCTTCATTGGATAATTTCTTGAAAGATGACATCCAGCCTCTTTTTCTGATCATGACTTTCCAATAGACCATTAATTTTTAAAATTATCTTTCCTGGATCTATTTTCAGGGTCAGTTGTTTTTCCAATGAGATATTTCATTATATATATATTTGAATTTGGTTCATTGTATCTTGATTTTTTCTTTTGCTTTTTGCTGAGGCAATTGAGGTTAAGTGACTTGCCCAGGGTCACACAGCTAGGGAATGTTAAGTGTCTGAGACCAGATTTGAACTCAGGTCCTCCTGACATCTAGCTGCTCCAATGTGTCTTGATTTCTTATAAGTTCATTAGCTCCCATTTGCTAAATTCTAATTTTTAAGGAATTATTTTGCTCAATATTTTTGTATTCCCTTCCTGAATTGGCCAATTTTGTTTTTTAAGGCATTATTCTTGTTAACTTTTTCTATTTCCTTTTGCACCACTCTTAATTCTCTTCATATTTTTTCCTCTATCTCTCTTACTTGATTTTCAAAATTTCATTTGAGCTTTTCATTGGCCTAAGCCCAATTTTTATTTTTCTTGGAGCCTTTTGAGGTGGGAGCTTTGAGCTTGTTATCTTCTAAGTGTATGTTCTGATCTTCTTTGTCACTGTAGTAACTTTCTATGGTTAGAATCTTTTTCTGTTATCTACTCATTTTCCTAGAGTATTCATTGTCCTTTAACTATTTATTAAAGTAAGGATCTTTTTCCAGGGTTGAGAGCTCATTAACCCAAGCTTCAGGGGTTTTATGCAGCTATTTTCAGATCCTTCTAGAGACCTAATCACAAGCAGTCCTTCCTGCCGTGAAACTGTTAGGAGTATGTCACACCCCATGCCAAAATAAGACCAAAATGGTTACATGGTTTGTGCATAAAGGATGATACAATAAACAAAGTAGAAGAGCAATTTATTAGAACAGCAAGAGGAATTTATGAACAAAGAGGAACTAGAGAACATTATGAAAGACTAAATGGATAATTTTGATTGCATTACATTAAAAAGTTTTGCACAAATAAAAACAACAGGGACAAAATTAAAAGAGAAGTGCAAAGTTGAGAAAACATTTTTACAGCCAATGTTTCTGATAAAAGTCTCATTTATAAAATACATAAAGAACTGTATCAAATTTATAAGAATACAAGTCATTCCCCAAATAATAAATGGTCAAAGGATATAAACAGATAA
The DNA here is from genome assembly GCA_023553655.1 of Myrmecobius fasciatus. NCBI lineage: Eukaryota > Metazoa > Chordata > Mammalia > Dasyuromorphia > Myrmecobiidae > Myrmecobius > Myrmecobius fasciatus. Next base: position 26,073 of record JAJPUD010018878.1, on the reverse strand, counting down.
TTTTCAGATATTGAAATTAAAGTCATCTATAGTCATGTGAAAAAATTGTCTAAATCTCTATTGATTTGAGACATGCAAATTAAAATAACTTTGAGGTACCATGTCATAAATGTTGGAGGGAATGTGGGAAATCTGGGAAACTAATGCATTATTGGTAGAGTTGTGAAATGATTCAACCATTCTGGAGAACAATTTGGAACTATATTTAAAGAGCTATAAAACTGTGCATACCTTTTGACCTAGTAGTGACATTGTTGGGTCTGTATCCCAAGTAAATCATAAGGAGGGGAAAAAATCCCACATGTTCAAAAATGTTTGAAGTAGCTCTTTTTGTGGTAGCAAAAATTGAAAAATGAATAGAGGCCCATGAATTGAAAAATAGTTGAACAATTTGTGGTATATGAAAATAATGGAATATTGTTGTTCTTTAAAAATTTTGAACAAACTGATTTTAGAAAATCCTAGAAATATTTGCATGAACTAATGCTTAGTGAAACAAGCAGAGCCAGGAATACATTGTACACAATAATAGCAAGATGTGCAATGGTCAACTATGAAAGACTTGGTTCTTCTCAGTGGTTCAGTGAGCCAAGGCAGTACCAATAGACTTTGGATATCAAATGACATCTGCCTCCAGAAAAAGAATGTGGAAATTGAATGTAAATCAGCACATGCCTATGTTCACTTCTTTTTTTTTTCCTCTCTAATAGTTTTCCCTTTTTGATATGATTTTTGCATCCCAACATAATTCATAAAGCAATGTGTATTAAAAATTAATTAGTTTTTTTTTTTAAAAAAGCAATTGAATTATAACAATTTACTTCCTTCTACTGAATCTTTTGGCAAAAAATAAATCCAAATATTATTATTGATTAATTAATAGAGGTAAGACAAACAAGGAGACAAAATAACTTGCTCACTTGAAATATATTTGAAATATCTTTAAAGGATCATTTGATGAAAGTACTAGAAAATTACCTTTCCACTAATATTTTGCTTGGATCATTAAATTATTGTTGCATATTTTGTGTCAAAGAATTTTAAAGTTTAGATTGAGCAATTAACATGATTTAAAATATAACCTAAAATATGTTTTCTGAGAAAAGTATTTTTTATTCCTGAGAAAGAGAAACCTGAACAGTTTATAGCTCTTTATTCAGCAGATTCCCCATGTCTTTAACTAAACTCTGCCTGAATCACTGTAAGATATCCTTTGGGTAAAATTTTCAAATCAATTATTCCTCCAAACCAAAGTATAGTTATATGGTCTGGGAAAGGTTGTTTTTATTTTTTTTTATTTTTTTGTTGTTGTTTTTGTTGTTTTTAATATAAAATCTTGCTGAAGTTCAGCTAAATCACATTTTTCAATTTTCCTAGGCTATATGGTTTATACCTCTGTCCAAATAAGAAATTAAACTGAGATAACAATATTGGCTTTTCCCAAAGGTAGGCTCCTTGCTTCATAGTATCTTCTCTGCTAGTTAATTGGAAATTGATTATTTGATGACTTTTTACAGTATTTTGTTTGGTATAAATAATAAAATGACCAGCCTTTTTTTTTTGTTTGTTTGTTTGTTTGCATTTCTATTTTTTTTTGAAAAATGAACAGGATGAAGATGTTCTAATTATTGGTGACATTTTTCCTCTATGATATATCAAAATAATTTCTAGTATCTTTGCAATTTTATATTTAGTAACATCATATTGTATATCATAAAGCCAAATATTTTAATATAGTAAATGGATTTTGGGGAGAGTCAATTGCTCTACAACTATTTCACTATTTCAGTTTGATTTGTTGATATTATACAAAAGGAAAACAGATAAAATGATACATAATTTATCTGGAGATCATTTTTTTTATAACATCAGTTACTAAAATAATAACTTAAATATGAAAATTAATGCCATTTCCTAAGAGCACTGGGTCCCCAATATGTAGGCAAAGACAAAAAACCCAAATGGTTTACCCAGAAGAAGACCATTAAGGTCTTCATCAGAACTTAATTGTTCTTATTTTACAAATAATTCTAATAATATTAATATATCTGGATTCTAGCAGATAGCCACTTTGAAACTACAAATTTCAAAAAGGTCTTTATGGCAAACACTCTGACATATGACAGTCAAATTGATATCTGTTCAATCATGTAGAAAAGAGTAAACTTATTTTTAAAAAAATAGACACATGGATGAAAATATGTAAGTCTCTAGTAATTTAATAGTATTGACATTTTTATACCCCTAGGATTTCTGAGATTATGAAATTGCAAGACATAGATTCTTCAGTAAAACTGTGCAAGTCATTTGTCCTCTTTGCTTCTTGGTTCCTTAACCTAAACAGTTGTAGATGATAGCCTCTAAATTCAATTGCAAATATTAATATATCTTTCTAAAATATAAAGGTACATTATAAATCTATCGCCTATCTGCAATGCACTTATATCTCTCCAGTTTCAATTTAGTGAGGATGCTTTAGATTATTATGAGTAAAGTAACAAAATTACCGAAATTCTTTTATTCTACAATAAATTTGTCCTCAAATCTGGAATAAAATCAAGAAAATCTCTTCTCCCAAAGGGTACTGTCATCCCTCATAGTCTCAAAACACCAATTTATTGGGTTAGGCAAAATTACTACTAATGATCCTAATGATCATATACTGTATCAGCAGTATTAGCTAAATTATAAATAAAAATAAATATTCAAAAATAGTAGAAGATTTCAATCAAATTCATAGACAAGTTTGACTTGTCTATGAATTTAAGTAAAGTACTCTCTCTATGTTCAAGAGTAAAGTACTCTCTCTATGTTCAAGAATTCCAAAATCCCCTAATCCAGCCTTTATTAATTGACTCTTCATCTCTCTCTCTTTGTCATCTCTTAACTAAATTTACTCTTCATCCATAACATGAACTCTAATCTCTTGACCCTTCAGTTTTCCAATAGGCCATTGCCCCTGTACCATCTTCCTTTTCCTTTCTTGATTTTTTGTCAACCAATTGGATGCTACACTGTCTTTTTTTTTAATTTTTAGCACTCTTGTTATTTGATTGAACAGTGTTATGCCTAAGACCCTTCTTACCATTCTTTATTTTCATTCTTGCTCTGATTCTAGAGAAGAAAATTTGAGAAAGTCCCACAGTTATTCTGATTGGTCTACCACAAACGTATGTCGCATAATCTCAAATGGCTATTTACTGCTTCTTAGCAAACCTACTATATCTGACTTGTCATCTTTTTTTCCATTTTTCAAAGAACCTCTTTTAAACATTATCATTCATCCTCAAACCTTGCATGGCTTTCCCTTCTTTCATTCTCTCAACTGAGAAACCTGTCTCATATTTTACAGAAAATATTAAGGTGATTAACTATGAGCTTCCTCTTCTTCCTCCTTTATCTCACATCACTCATATATCTTCTGCCACTATCTTCTTCTTCTTCAACTCTGTTCACATGCTGAAGTTTTCCTCTTTACTAAGATTGGGCTCTCTACCTACTCAAGCAAAATATTCTGGTTCCTTCAAAAATTGTCCCTTATATCATAACAACTCTATCAATTATAACTGGACAAGAGATTTTGAATGTCATTGGGCTTCTCTATGCCTAATTCTAAAATGCCTAATTCTATTTCTGCTGAGATTTATAAGGTAAAGAATCCAGTGCTCATATAAAAACTCACTGAAATCTTATTGATAATATGGTAAGAGTAAATTATCTCCCAGAAGATCAAAGATACTGTCATTGCCCATCTCTACAAAGGAAATTAAAAAAGGTTGTTCTGTGACAATCACAGAATGGGTGGGTGGTTGTCTCTTAATCATTAAAAACAAGATTTTTGCTAGAGTCCTCCTTCATAGTCTGATCCTTTACCTGGAAGATGATCAAGTTGCTGAGTACCAATGTGACTTCAGAAGAGACCAAGGAATGATTGATGTCATATTTGCTGCTCACCAACTCCAGGAGAAATGCTTGGAGCAGAACAAAGATTTGCACACAATATTTATCAACTTGACCAAGGACTTTGATAGTCTTAGTTGTGAGGGCATGTGGAGGACCATGGAAAAATGTGATTGCCTAGAGAAGTTCCTCAGTATGCATGTCAATTTTCTGATGTCATGTTTGGATAATGAATAATGTTCTCATGCTTTTTAAGTCATAATTGGAGTGAAACTGGGCTGTGTATTTCTTAACAAGCCTCTGATACTGATCAACAAAATATTTTCCTCTGTTTGTGATAAAAATTAAGATCAAACAGAATAGTTTCTACACCAGGTAACACCACACCATCCATATGTGAAATTATCCATCCCAGGAAATGTAGAAATTTTTAATGCTGTGCGTAAGTTCACTTACTGTGGCAGTATGTTTTCCATTGATGTATCCATAGATGATGAGGTTGATGGACACTTTGCCATAGTTAGCTCCATGTTTGGGAGCTCTATAGAAAAGCTTTGGAGAGAAGAGATATTAGACTGATTACCAAATTGAAGTCTACAGAACCATTTTGCTGACATTGTTTTATGCCTCTGAAACTTGGACAATAAATCAGTTTCATACCAGGAAACTGATTTGGTTCCATTTGGATTATTTTAGGAAGATTCTTAAGATAGCCTGGCAAGATAAGGTTCCAGATACTAAGATCCTTTCTCAAACTGAACTGCCAAGCATTCTAATTTTACTTTTGAAAGCTCAGCTTCAGTGGATTTGCCACACTGTTTAAATGTCAAAAACATTTTTACCTAAAAGATTGTTTTACAGGACAATTCTCACAAGGCAAACACTTAAATGGAGGTCAGAAGAAGTGTAACAAAGACATTTTCAAGATCTCTCTGAAGAAGGTTGTGAGACATGGAAGACACTGGCACAGGACTATCCAGCATGGCATATCAGTTTCAAAGAAGGTGCTGTATTCTATGAGTAAAACAGAATTACAAAAACCCCAAAGAAATAATAAAATTTAAAGACATCAACACTTCAAATATTCATGTGTACTATTTGTATATGACTTGTGGTAGAATCTTCTGAGATAATATTTGTCTGATAAGCCATAGTCAGATACACTCTATCCTAACCCTAACTTGGTGGTATCATTTTGGTATTCTGAGAAAAAAGACAGCAACCAACCAATTTTTTAAAGCTTTTCTATTTGCTGGTTCATTCTTTACTCACTATAAACATACCTTGTCTCACCAATTCTGAAAAAATAAAACCCTCACTTGATATTCCATTAACCTTATTTCTTCTTCTCTTTGTCACTAAACTTCCTGAAAAGATCATTTGTAAAAAGAAACAAACAAACAACAACAAAAAAGCCCCCCTTTTTTTACTTTCTTATTAGCTCCTTTCAATCTTGCTTCTCTTTTTTATGATTCCATCAGTTCTATTTTCTCCAAATTTACCAGTGATCTCTTAGTTGCAAATCCAATAGCTTTTTCTTAATCTCAAAATCTCCATCTTTGACAAGGTGAACTACCCTCTCCTCTCTGAATTTCTTTCTCTAGGTTTTTAGTACACCACTTCCTCCTGGTTCTCCTAGCTGTAGGTCTATTTCTTCTCCTTCTCCTTTATGACCTGTCATTCAGATTCTACTCTCTTAATGTAGGAGTCCCACTGAATTCTACTCTGGACTTTCTTCTCTCTTCCCTCTATACCAAGGTTTCTTAAATTTTCCCACTTGTGATACATTTTTTCCAATATAGTTTTATGTGACTCTAGATATATAGAGTTATAAAATAGGTATACAAATCAAATATTTACTCATAATAAATCATAATTTTGTGACCCACCCTTCCCATTCTGTTATGAGACCTTATATGTGGTTTAAGAACCTACAATTTAAGAAGCTGGGCTCTATAATATTTCAGTTGGTGATCTCAAAAGTTCCTTTGTACTTAATAACCATCTCTATACTGATGATTCTTAAGCCTATCTATCCCACCCTAACTTCTTTGCTTATCTCATATATTAAAGCATATTTCAACATCTCAAACTGAATGTACAATAGATGTCTTAAACTCAATGTGTCAAAATTTGAACTTATAATCTTTTCCTTTAAACCTCCTACAAAAACTCCCATTACTATTGAGATAAATAACATTATTTCAGTCACTTAGGGTCAACTAAACATCATCCTTAAGTATTTTTCATACTTCTCTCCTTTATGTTTAAGTTCTTGAAAAGGCCTGTTAATTTCACTAATGTAACATCTCTCAAATACTCTCTCTTCTCTCCTCAGACACTGCAACCACAGGTGATAGTCCTTCATTATGTCTTACCTGAACCATTTGAACAACTTGATCATAAGTCTGCCTGTACTGAGTCTCTACTCACTTCAATCCATTCTCCATTCAGCCACCAAAGTGATTTTCCTAAAATTCAAGTTTAACCATGTCATCAAACCCTACTTTCTATTCTCTAAAGCATCCTGACCTCCATAAAATCCAATGGCTCCCTGTTATCTCTAAAATCAAATATAAATTCTTAGCCTTAACCTCTGCTTATTCTTCCTTGAATGTGCTTCCCAACATGTACTCAAAATTTTTCCTCATGCCTGATTAGCCACTCCTTCCTTTGCCATAGTTTCATTGTCATCTTGGGGTATGAAAATTTGCATTTACATGAAATCTAATGCTATCAGACCTGGTAAGTATCTTGAGATCACATAAGTAACCATACCCCAATCTACTGTTCAAATTTCCATAAAAGTTTGAGTTAGTGTACATAAAAAAGGCCTCTTTTTTTCAAATGTGCAGAAAAGGGAGTCACATTTATAAAAATAGCTATTTCCCAATTTTTAGATGATCAAAAGATATGAACAATCTTCAGATAAAGTAATCAAGCTATGTATACACTTATGAAAAAATGCTCTAACTCACTATTGATTGGAGAAATGTAAATTGAAACAATTCTGAGATACTACCTTATGCCTATTAGATTGATTAATAAGGCACAAAAGGAAAATCACAAATGTTGGAGAGTATGTGAGGAAAATGACACATGAATGCTGGTAGGGTTGTGAACTGATTAAATCATTCAGTGGAACAATTTGAAACTATGTCCCAAAAGCTACAAAACCATTTTACCTTTTATCTACTAATACCTTTACTAGGTCTGTATCCCAAAAGAGATTTACAAAAAAGAAAAAATATCTATATAAGTACAAAAATACATAGCAGCTCTTTTTCTGGGGGCAAAAATAAAAATTGAAGGGATGCTCATCAGTTGAGGAATAGCTAGCAAATTATGGTATGTCATTATGAGGGAATACTTTTGTTGTCTAAGAAAAGATGAATAGTTTGCTCTCAGAAAAACCTCAAAAAAGTTATATGAAGTGATACAAAATAAAAATATACTGCAAATAAAGCAATATTAATATTATAAAATGATCAGCAGTAGATTAATTAGCTAGTATTAGCAATGCAATGATCCAAGGCAACTCTTCAGAAATCAACTTTGTCATAAACTATTATCTGAAATTATATGATTAGTTGGAAAGGATTAATTGTCTTAATTAAAATTTTGTTAATTCTGGGGTTTCTATTCATGACAAACATATTCTTTCCACCCTTCAAAAATGCAGTAAATTATATAGGACAGTCAAGTGGCATAATGAATAGAAAAGTGAAGTTGAAAATAGTTGGGCATAAATTTAGCCTCAGTTTCTTACTGGTCATATAACCAATAATTTGTTTAACTTTTCTGCCTGAGTTTTCTCATCTCTAACATGAGGAAAATGATATTATTTACCTCCCGGGGTTATTCTGAGGATCAAATGAAATGGCATTTGTAAAACACTCCGTAAATCACAAGATATATCTACTCTTATCATGCCCTACCTATGATATGGAACACCAGACTATATATACACTTGAGTGTTCTCAAAATTCTGATTTAATCTTCTTTCTATCAGACAGTGCATGAATTTTTAGATTATTACTTTACTCAATGTAGCTTACCCATATCATATACTGAGATATAGTAACAAAAAGAATTTGGTAAGTGGACATGTAGCTATTTGTTCATTTAATAACAACTTAATTCCATTTCCAAGAGAAATGTAAGTTCTTTAAAATGTGTAAGGTGCATGTGTGTGTGTGTTTGTGTGTCTATGTGTGTGTATGAGAATAGAAAATAAAATATTTAAGTACTTTGATAGAGACAGGAGGAAAAAAGGAGAGACACAGACAGAAAGGGAGAGAGAAAAAAAGAGAATCTATAAATTATACCATTCAACAGTAGGAAATAGACAAACAAAATATATATGCCATATTACATAAAATAATACTTGTATTTCTTGAATTGCATATGTGAGAAAAAATTTTTGATAAAAAAAAAAAAAAATCACCATTCCCTTTCCACACAGCTATGGAGATTTTTGTCTATGAGAGTGTCTGTTGCTTTGATAATTTTCACATTTCCAAAATGCTAATTTAGTTAATTAACATGTGTGTATTTATGTATGAATTTACATATATACTTATTCATATTGTACTGAAAATGTAATTTAATCATAATATTATGCTTATTGTTCCTCATGTGATATATAAAATTCTAGATGTCACAACACAAACTATTTTGTGTATTTTCACACATATATGTGTACGTATATTTGTGTGTATATATACACACATGTGTGTATATGCATATATACATACATATATATATATATATATGGATGTGACATATGAAAGACACAAAGGAGAGAGGGATAACCAGTGAGGTCTATCACTAGAGATTATAAGAAATTGGTTTTTAATTCCCAGAGTTAATGCTGGAAATACAGCTTTGTGAAAGTGACCTAAAAGAACAGTAAGCCTCTTTTTTTAGCCAATCATGAAATCTGATTTAAGTAATGAATGATTAATTATGGAGAAGATGGCCACTAATATAGTCACAAATACTAATTAGTTTTCTCAAATTAACTTCACACTAATAAGGTTATGGAATATTGATACACAATTTGTAAGGTTATGCCTATATTTCTTTCTTTTAAAAATGAGAGCAATTTAAAAAAAAATTCTTATCTATTTCCAGATTTTCAAAATTCATTTTCAATTGCCTATTTTGATTCCACTGGTTCTTAGAAAAGGAAGTGATCAGCTTTTAAAATGTTTCATCTTGTTTTTCTCAAAAATGTATTTTAAACTTAGCTGTAGAGAATTTAGGTCTTTAAGGAACAATAATACTAAATTAATCCAATTTTTTCTTTTCATTTTATAAAGTAGCCCATAGATAAACTGTGATATACAGATGTAGCCAATAATAAATTCAAACTGAAATATTTTGTGACTAAATCTTGTCAGATCTGGATTTCAAAATACAAAATTTCCTTTCTTTTGATATCAATGTTAACAAATGATGATAAGTTTTCAGGGTTTGTCTGAAGAGCCTATGAAATTAATAATGTAGATCAAATTCCATGCATATTATATAAAATATTAGAAAATAGTACCATTGCAAATGTGCAATACATTTTTTAATCTCTTCAACTTCATCTCCCCCAATAGCAGTAAACTGAAATTAGTCTATATATGGATAATGTTTTATCTTTTTCTAAAAAAAAATTGTAAATAGTGAGGTATATTAGAATTATTCCTTTAAGAAACAGAAGAATGTTTTAGCTTAATTTAGATTTTTAGTCCATCATCCAATAATCATTTATAAAGTGCGTATTACTTGCCAGAAATTATGCTAAACAATGGGGATAAAAGAAGAGACAAAAGGCAGTCTCTCCTCTCAAAAAGCTCACAATGTAATGGGAAAAGAACATGCAAATAAATAGTTCCATATTTATATAAAAGTATATGTATATAAGATAACATATACATAATCCATATAAGAGAATAAATAGGAAATAATTGACAAGGGGAAAGTAATAGAATTAAGTGAGATCAAGAAAGTTTAAATCAGTTTATTAAAGAGACAAAGAGTGATATAACTCAAATCTTTTTTTCAAATGTGTTACCATATTCTTAGAGTTGCAAAGCAAAGGCTGGTGGAGGTTGAAGTAGGGAAGAAGACTTTTTGCTTATTTCTCCAAGTCACAGAGTGGAAATTTGATAGTATACATCATTTCCTTTTCAGAATCTTATGATACATCAGGAAGTATGGAGGATAAGGCAATGCCATTTCTTCACATCTTTTGTAAGACCAGGGCTTCCTCTATCATTCACTTGTCAGTTTATTTATTCACCATGCCTTTCTATTTTTGGAATAGGTAGGAGCTAGCCTCCCCTTTAATATTTGTTGTTCTGCAATCTATATAATATATTTTGCCCTGGGAATATTTTGTGTAACCATTTTAGAATCAAGGAGAAGAATCCCACACTGAAGCAGAGAACAGGAACTAAAAATGCACTGAAGTGGCAGTTATACCTAGTTATTCCCTTATTGATCCTGCCATAGCAAGCTACATTCATTGCTAGCAAGAGAAAGAAATATCAAAAGAGTAGAAGACTAAAGAAAAAAAAATCTGGGAGAAAGTAGTTTGATGACAGTTTTTACTTCAGGTGATTTCCATTTAGTTCCAACTTCTGTTATAGTTGAATCAGTCACGAACTGCCCATTATGTATACAAAAGGAAAAATCAAGAAGTGTCATAGTATAATTTGTACCTTTTAATATAGGGAGCTACTTCTTCCTTTAATATGGAATAAATTCGTATATTTATGGGGAGAATATTTGTAAGTCTAGTTTTCTTTTTACCAAGTAGACACTTTTATATATAGTTGAGATTTTATACTTTGACCAGCGTATGTTAATTTTCTTCTATCCAATCTGGTAGTTCTTGATATAATAAATAGTTATATATAAATAAATAAATCTGGACTGCAAATAATCCTATTGAACACATCTGTAGATTACTACTCAGTGCATGCAATCTACAGTTAGTTCTCTCTGAGTAATCAAAGAAATTGCTTATTTGTATAGAAGGGCTAAATATATAGTATTTCTTTTTCATATTTCATGGATATTGTCATTTTTGCCTACTGAAAGCTATTCATCCATTTGTTAACATTTTTATTAATGTCCCATTTTGTTTTATTAAAGTTAGGAATACCAGAAACTCCCCAAAAGTCAGTGTAACCTTTTTTTTTCATTTGTTATTCTCCACTTAATCATATAGAATGTCCTATAGTTTTCTAATGAAATAACCTGCTTCCTAAACAATCATTTACCATATGTAGACAATTAAATTTCTATGAGTTATTCTTTCCAATTCACTGACATAAATGAAATAGAATCCCACTAAAAGTTACTGTATTACTTTACATAATGTTACATTATCTCTGATCAAAGAAATTGTGACTTAAGAAATCACAGTAGTTAATGAAGAGAATCTTACATTGTACCAAAGGTCTTGAATTATGGTATCTTTATTAGGTGCATCTCCTAAAATGTTTTCTCATGAGGATTACAAAAAAGAGGCCTTTTTAAATTTTTCAGCTTTAAAAATGTTTTTTAAATGTTACTCCTAAATATATTCATTGTGTCTTCAGCAAAACACTCAACTTCTATGTCTTGGTTTTCTTATTCACAATAAAAGAGATGGAAATAAATGCCACTAAAGTATTTTTACCATGATTTATCTTTTATTTTTTTATTTATTTTTTTTAATAGTTGCTTCTTTTATTAAAGTTTTTTATTTGCAAAACATATGCATGGGTAAATTTTTTTTCTCCTTCCCCTCATCCCCTCCCCTAGAAGGCAGGAAATCTTATGCATGTTAATTATGTTAAAATACATGATAAATTAAATATATGCATACATATTTATACAGTTATCTTGCTGTACAAGAAAGACATGATTTATCTTTAAAAATATTACATGTTTCTAAATGTTAGTATTTTGAACAAAATGAACATTATATTCCTTAAATATATAATGCTTAAAATGAAAGCACATATATATTCAGCATGCAGTGCTTATATATATAGATTTTCCCATCTATAATTTGTCCAGTGACAATATTTGATATGGTAGGCAACATGATAATGTATACATAATGTGAGCAGAACTCATCTGAACATCAATTTATTGACTCTTATGAAAATATTATAATGAAGGGCAAGTTGTTTTATTTTTATTAAAGTTGGATTTCTACTTATAAATAGAAAATAAAAATGCACACAGAATCTTTTAGTTCACTGAGAGCTCTCTTTGTATTCTTAGCAGTTAACATATTGGCTGGGATTGTAGCAAAATGCTTAATAAATGCTTATTGATAAACTGACTCTATTGTGATAAATAGATGACATAATTATTCAAAACATTTTAATGTGAAAATAAACTTAACTGTTAAAGATAAATGCTATCTAGTAATATCTAACTATATATAAACAACAATACAAATAATTTATTCTTGTTGCATTACTGGGGGACTATTTTTCCTAGTCATTTGTTCATCTAATATTATATTTTGTGCTTTTATTTGACTTGGTATGATATAATATATAACATGTTGGTTCAAAGAAGGCTTCAGTTCAAATCCTGCATCTGACATACAGTGTCTTGTTAAATTTGAGTAAACCTTTAGGCTAACAGTTCCAAAGACAATTGCGTATAACATCAGAAGTTATTTCTATGTCTACTGATGAATAAATAGCTGGTCTAGACCAGTGTGTGTGTGTTTAATGCTAATTCTTCTCAGTTATATATTTGCAATATGTTATAGATTTTTCATATCTATCACATTTCTTTTCATTGTTCTTTAATTAGTAAACCCAAACTTTAATCATGCAGAGAATGTGGGATGCAAAGATGTACATTACATACATACAATACTATATACAATTACCAGAAAACATTGATGCAAAAAACATTAGAGAAGCTTAATGTCATAGAATAACAGAAGTGGAAGGAATCTGAAAAGCCACAAACATTGATCAGTTTCCCCAGTGCAATTTATTCTACTTTTCCCTCCTTTTTTAATTCTGGTGTAAATTCTTTATGCATCTGCTGTGT
>JAJPUD010018878.1:0-13007 GCA_023553655.1 Myrmecobius fasciatus | reverse complement strand
ATTATATATATGCATATATATACATATATATATATGCATAAATAAAATGAACTACCTCTTTGTTCCATAGTAGAGTAGTGAAGCATTCTTTATATTTTTATGAATAGAAGATTGAAAAAAAATGTGCTGGAAGTATAAGTTCAACTGTATAGGAGATTCTAAGGTGAGTAAAAAACTCTTTAAATACAACTTTGAAATTAGGAAATTCTCAATAGCACTGATAGGTTAAATGACTTGCGCACAACACAGCAAATATGTGTCCAAGTTGAACTTGAACTTGAATCTAGATCTTCCTATTTTGAAGGCTAGTTGTCTGTTATATTACACTGTTTCATGGTGGAGAAAGCTTTTATTATCTTAGAACTGGAAAGAATTTTTCTTGTCCAATACATTTTTGAAGAATTATTTGCTTTTTTTTAATGTTCTGAAGAATTTTCAAATCAGTCTAAATTTGAATGTCTTTATTTGAAGATAATCAATTACCTTTCAAAGTAGTTCATTCATTTTGATGGACAGATTTGTTATGAAAGTCCTTTCATGTTGAGCCAAAATCTGTAGTTTTTTAACTGCTTCTTTTTTGATATTAATTTTGCTTTCTTTGGTTATGCAGAATGAATAAAATTCCTCTCTAGCTCTTTCCTTCCCTAAAGGGTGTGTATATTATTTCTTCTTTGAGCCAATTCTGATAAGAATAAGGTTCATGTGGTCCCCATCTCACTTTCCCCATTTTCCCCTCCACTGTAAAATCTTTCAGGTCTCTTTTATGGCAGATAATTTATTCCATTTTATCTGTCCCTTTCCTTTCTCCCACTATATTCTTCTTTCTCATTCCCTTAATTTTACTTTTTTTAGATAATCATATTATCAAATTCAACATTTATTTGTTTCCTGTTTAGTTATACTTCTTCTAGTTATCCTAATAATGACAAAGGTTTTAAGATTTATAACTATTTTTCCCCATATAAACAATTTAACTTTATTGAATCCCTTAATATTTCTATTTCCTGTTTACCTTTTGTATCTTTTACTGATACACTTTGTTGGTAACATATGAAAATGCTGATGATTGATATGGATTTATTTTCTAACCTGCAGCTTTGCTGAAAATGTGATATTTCTAGTAGTTTTTTAGTTGATTCTCTATGTATACCATCATATCATATGCAGAGTGACCATTTAGTTTCCTCATTACATACTCTAATTCCTTTAATTATGTTTTCTTCTCTTATTGCCAAAGCTAACATTTCTACTATAATATTGAATAGTAATAGTGATAGTAGTCAATTTTGTTTCTCCTCTTAGTTTATTGGTAATGGTTCTAATTTGTCCCCATTACATATGATGCTTGCTGATGTCTTTAAATAGATGCTATTGATCATTTTAAGGAAAACTTCATTTATTCCTTACTTTCTTGTGTTTTCTATAGGAATGAGTGTTGGATTTTGTCAAATGCTTTTTCTGTATACATTGAGATAACCATGTGGTTTTTCTCTGTTTGGTTATGGATAGTCAGTTATGCTTATAGTTTTCCTAATATTGAACCAGTCCTCCATTTCTGGCATAAATTCTACTTGGTCAGGGTGTATTATCCTGGGTGTAACTTACTGTAATCTCTTTGTTAACATTTTATTTAAGATTTTTGCATCAATATTCATAAAGGAAATTGGTCCATAATTTTCTTTCTCTGTTTTGACCTTACCTGATTTAGCAATCAGCACCATGTCTGTGTTATTAAAAAAAAAATGTAAGATTCCTTCTTTCCCTATTTTTCCAAATAGTTTTATAGAATGCACATGTAAATTCATCTGCCTTTGGAGATTTTTTTCTTTAAGGAGCAGATTTATAGCTTATTCAATTCCTTTTTCTAAAGTGGGACTACTTGAGTATTTTATTTCCTCCTCTGTTAATTTGGGCAATCTATAATTTTGTAAGTATTCATCTACTTCACTTAGATTATCAGATTTATTGGCATATTGTCCGTCAAAATAGCTTTTAATTGTTGCTCAAATTTCATTAGTGGAAAATTCATTCTTTTCATTTTTGATACTAACAATTTGGTTTTCTTCTTTCCTTTTTCAAATCCAATTAACTACAGATTTATCTATTTTGTTGGTTTTTTCATAAGTTCAATTCTTAGTTTTATTTATTAATTCAATATTTTCTTACTTTCAATTTTATTAATCTCCCCCTTTATTTTCAAAATTTCAAATTTGGTATATAATTGGAGGGTTTTAATTTTTTTTAAAAAACTTTTTTATTTGCATGCCTAATTCACTGATCTTCTTTTTCTCTGTTTTATGCAAATAAACATGTAGATATATAAAACTTCTAAGAACGGCTTTGGCTGTATCCCATAATCTTTTCTATACTATCTTATTGTTGTGATTTTCTTGGATGTAATTGTCAATTGTCTCTATGATTGGCTGTTGCCCCCACTTATTCTTTAAGATCAGATTTTTTAATTTCCAATTATTTTTTTTCCTGACGCAATTGGGGTTGAGACTTGCCCAGAGTCCCACAACCAGGAAATGCTAAGTGTCTGAGGTCAAATTTGAACTCAGGTCCTCCTGACTTCAGGGCTGGTGCTCTATTCACAACACCAACTAACTGCCCCTCCAATTAATTTTTGATCTATTTTCCCCTGGCCTTTTATTACAAGTAATTTTTGTTGTATCATTATCTGAAAAAAATGCATTTAACATTTCTGCTTTCTGCATTTGATTTTGAGGATTTTATGCCCCTATACATGGTCAATTTTTGTGTGTGTTCATGTACCACTGAGAAAAAGTACATTCCTTTTTGTCTCCATTCAATTTTTTTTCAAGGATGCATCATACCTGACTTTTCTGAAATTCTATTTACCCTCTTGACTTTTTTCTTTTTTTCTTTTGTTGTTCAATTTGTCCAGTTCTGATAGAGTGAAGTTGAGTTTCCTCACTAGTATAGTTTTGCTGTGTATTTCTTCTTGCCAATCTCATAACTTCTCCTCCAAGAATTTGGATGCTATATCACTTGGTGCATATATTTGGCATTGATAATACTTCATTATTTATGGTACCCTTCAGTAAAACATAGTTTTCTTCCTTAGCTCTTTTAATTAGATCTGTTTTTGTTTTTGCTTGATCTGATATTGTGATTGCTACCCCTGCTTTTTTTTTTTTTAACTTATTCAGCTGAAGCATAATAGATTCTACTCCAGCATTTCACCTTTACTCTACATCTATCGCTTTGTTTAAATGTATTTCTTGTAAACAGCATATTGTAGGATTCTGGGTGCTCTCTGCTTCCATTTTATGGGAAAGTCCATCCCATTCACATTCACAATTAAAATTATGAATTCTGTATTTCCCACTATATTATTTTCCTCAATTTATACTTTTCTTTTTTCTTTGCCCCTTTAGTTCTTCCCCAGTGTTTTACTTTAGACATCATCTTCCTCAAACAATCCTCCCCTTTTACAGTTCTTCCCCCTTTCTTATACCTTGTCTCTTCTATTTCTGTCTTTCTTCTATTAGCCTCCCCCTTTCCTTTCCCCTTTTTTTTCTCCTGTTTCCCTATAGGATGAGACAAGTTTCTCTGTGAAGCTTAATGTGTCTGATATTCTCTTTTTGAACTAAATCTGATGAGACAATTCTCATTCTTCTTTCCCTCAATGTTATGGGTCTTTTTACTTCTTCATGTGATATAATTTACCTCATTTTGCCTCCATTTTACTTATTTCCCTTTCCACCTCTAGTTTCTTTTTTATATTATCACACAAAATCAAATTATAACTGCGTCCTCTAAGTATACCCATAACAGAGATACAATCCTCAAAAGTTAAACATATCATCTTCCCGTGTAGGGATAAAAACTTACTAATTTTTAAGAGAAACAATAATTTTTTCTTCCCCTTTTACCTTTTTTATGCTTCTCTTGATCTTGGTTTTTGAAGATCAAATTTTCTGTTCAGCTCTGGTCTTTTCAGAAATTCAGAATTTTTTTTTAAAGAAATAAATGAAATAGACCTATTTCATTGAATGTCTATTTTTTTTCCTCAAAGATAATGGTTAATTTTGATGTATAGTTGATTCTTGGCAAAGTTCCTTTGCCTTTTAGAATATCAGATTCCAGACCCTTCAATCCTTTAAAGGGGAAGTTGCTAGGTCCAAAGTAATCTTGATTGTGTCTCCTCAATTTTTGAATTGTTTCTTTCAAGTTGCTTGTAATATTTTCTTCTTGATCTGATAATTTTGAAATTTAGCTATGACATTCCTGGAGTTTTGGAGTGTCTTACAGAAGGTGATCAATGAATTCTTTTAATGGCTATTTTATTCTCTGATTCTAGCATATCAGGTTGTTTTCTTGATGATTTCCTGAAAGATGATGTCTGAGCTCTTTTTTTCATGATGGTCCAATAATTCTTACATTGTCTCTACTAGATCTATTTTCCAAGTCTGTTGTTTTTTTCAGTGAAGTATTTTATATTTTCTTCTATTTTTTTACATTATTTTTGCTTTTGTTTGACTAATTCTTGATGTGTCATTCAGTCATTCACTTCCCTTTGTTCAATTCCAATTTTTAGTGATTTTTTTGTTAACTTTTTTATCTCTATTTGAATTTTGCCAATTGAATTTTTAAATGAGTTGTTTTCTTCATTGAATTTTTTTTTCCATTTCATAAAATCTGTTTTTCGGTGAGTTGGTTTCTTTTTCAAATGTATTTTGTAAGGAGTTATGTGCTTTTTCCATTTCATCAAATATATTTTTAAGGAGTTTTGTTCAGATAATTTCTGTGTTTTCTTTTCCTTACTCATCTGCAATATTCTCATTTTTTCTCCATTTTTCTTCTAATAGTCTTTTAAGATCTTTTTTTTTTTCACTTCTTGCAAAAGAGCCTTGTGAAATAGGGACCAACTCATATCACCCAGTGGGGCTTCATCTGGAGATGATTTGCTATTAGTGTCTCAGAGTTTGAGGCCTGTTCTTCCCTGTTGCCATAAAAGCTATCTATGATCAGAGTACTTTTGGCCTTTTTATTCATTTTTTAAAAGTTTGAGACCTGCTCTCAGGACAAAGAAGAGATTGTCCAGAGCCTCTTCTACAAGTGATGGCATTTTTTGCCTTCCATGGGCTGGTCCTGTTAACTTCTTTCTTATGCTGAGTGAGCATGGTCAAGTCCCACCTTCTTCTGGGTTTGAGAGCCTCACTGCATTTGTATTGAATGTCTCACAGCTAATCTGCTGATTCACTGGCTTCTGAACAAGGAGAATAGATAGCAACTGCTGTATTCTGACTAGAAGCCTCCAAGTAGATTCCCAGTGCACAGACACCACACTGCCTTGGGTCACTTCACTAACTCCTCCCCTCCCTACTCTTGCCTGATTGAAAGGGATCTTTTCTGAAGTTCTCCCTTCCAAAATATCTTCTTTTGGAAATTTGTTACACTCCAAATATTTGTGAGTTCTGTTACTCCAAAACCAGTTCAGAAACTTAATTTGTTGTTGTTGTTGTTGTTGATTTGAGGGAGGCAAGGAAGAGCTCAGATCAAGATATGTAAACTCTGTGATCTACCTCTGCCCCCTAGTGTGATAATTCTTCAATTATCTTTCCTGGATCTACTTTCCTTTATCAGTTTATTTTGTTTTTTGTTTTTGTTTTTGTTTTTTTTCCCCAGTGAGATAGATCACATTTTCTTCTTTTTTTATTCTTTTCCATTTTGTTTTATTCTGCCCCAATGTCTCATAAAGCTATTAGTTTCCATTTTCTAACTTTTAAGGAATTATTTTCTTCAGGAGCCAATTCTACTTTTCAAGGCATTCTTCTCTTTATTAGATTTTAGGGCCTCTTTTATGGCCTATTCTGTTTCTGAAATGTTATTTTCTTTGAGCGTCTGTGTGTTTGTGTTTGTGTGTGTGTGTGTGTGTGTGTGTGTGTGTAGCTGCTAACTCTTTTTTCATGATTTTCTTGTATCATTCTCATTTCTCTACCCAATTATTACTCTATTTCTTTTACTTAATTTTTAAGATCATTTTTTGAGCTCCTTCTTAGCTTGAGACTGTCATATTTTTCTTTGTGACTTCAAATGAAGTAATTGTGATTTTTTTGGTCTTCTTCCAAGTGTTTTGATGTTCTTGTCACCATAGTAACTTTTAAAAGACAGATTTTTTTTTTCCTTTGTGTTTTCTCATTTTCCAGTCTATTTCTGGACTTTTAACCCTGTGCTAAAGTGGAGCTTTCCTTCTCGAGGAGAGAAGGCACTGTTTCCTATTTAGGATTTTTTGTGCAGCTAGTTGCAAAGATAATTCTTTCAACCTGTAAAATTTTCAGCTCTTTCAAGGTACTATAATCTAGGAACAGGTGTGTTTACCACTTTCTTATTTTGTTTACTCATCTATGACCAACCACAAGCACTTTTTGGAATCCTGGAACTATAATCAGAGTCGCTTCTCCTTTGTGGCTACAAAGCTACTCTGTTAGTACTCTTCCTCACACTGGAACTAAGACTCAGAACTGTGACACAGATCCAAGTATAAGAAATGTCAAAGAATCCTGATCCTGGTGCCATGAGAAAGATCCTTCTTAATATCCTAATGATTTTTAATCTAATCTGTGGGCTGTGGGGTCTGGACCAGCCATTGCTGCCATTGAAAATGTGACTTCAAAGTCTGCTCCTGGTTTGATGGGACACAGCCTGAGCTCAACTGCACTCTTCTCTCACCCTGATGCAAAAGTCCAAGTGCAGGAAAGATCTTGGTATACCATGAAATGTACAAAAATATATTTAGTAAGTTTCAGAGTTATCAGTAAAAGAAGCTACATTAATAGTTTACCTAGTTAACTGCATTTTCACTGCGTTTCCAAAACTATTTCAAAGTCTCTGAGAGTATGGTGTTGCATGCCACTTGTCTGAATGTTAAGATTTTTTTTTAATTTTCTCAACAAATTCCAAGGCACATAGTATGTGCCAAGATGGTGCTTCACAGACATCTACAAAAGCAATCAACAATTAATCTTAATATATGCCAGGTATTATGCTAAGCTCTATAGAATGTAAGTAATTAATAAATATATTTTGAATGAATTTGTTCTAATCCTCTTATTTTATAATATAGAAGACAAGGTTACACAGTCACAAAATTAAAATGTGTCATGTTAAGTCCTATACTGATATTTCATAACATTTTAACCACTGATTATTCCACTATTCCTCATTTTGTTAAACTGTTAAGAAAAGAATCAAATGTATTTCTTTTTTTCCCTTTATTTAAACTTTTTATTGTTTTTTTATTTTTTTTATTAAAGCTTTTTATTTGTATAACATATGTATGGGTAGTTCCCCAGCATTGATCTTTACAAAGCATTCCATTACAGATTTTACCCCCAGTCTTCTCCCCTCCCCTAGATGGTAGGAAGTCCACTACATGTTAATAATGTTGAAATACTTGACAAGTTGTGCAAGAAAAATCCTATCTACAAGAAAAAAAAAGAAAACCAGAGAAAGGAAACACAATGCAAGCAAACATCAATAGAGAGCATGAAAATGTTATGTTGTGGTCCATATTTCATACCCCTCTCTCTGGGTGTATATGGTTTTCTTCAGTGAACAATTGGAACTGGTTTGAGAGAATCAAATGTATTTCTAAAGCAGATTCCTTAAAGTACTTTTTTGTTCCCTGAGGCATTTGAGGTTAAGTGAATTGCCCAAGGTCACACAGCCTGGAAATGTTAAGTATCTGATACCGATTTGTACTCAGGTCCTCCTGACTTCAGGACTGATGCCCTATCCACTGTACCACCTAGCTGCCTGCCTTAAAGTATTTTTAATGAAAATCTATTATAGCCAATCAGAATTTAGATTCTCTATTTCAGCATTTTTTTTAGTGCTAATTGAAGCAAATAATATAATATTTATGTGCTTCTTAAGCAATTCCATTCCCTCTCAATTTTCTTTAAAACTCAGATTTCATGAATTTTGCTAAATACAATTTCTGATATTTGGAAGCACAAAAATATTTCAATGATACTTCTTTTTTAAAAATCAAATTTAAATATATTGAAATTTCTTGTTAAAATTCAGCATCACTAATAACTTGAGGGTCTTCCTCTCCTAGATTGATATCTTTGGGAAGGTAAATTGGGCCATGTCTGGTTTCAATTCTTCTCTAGCCCACAGTAACTGAATAGGCATTGTCTCAGAGAAAGTGACAATTGGGAAAAACCTCAATTTAGAAAAGTAATTATATCCTGGGCCTTCTGTAATGTCTTGATCTTTCCCTTGCCACTGAACTTTGATGACTACATGAGAGCAAGGCTGATAACTGTCTGCAGCTCTGTCTCACTCAAATACAATTCAAGCACAAGTCAGGGCATCTTGCTTGTTATGATATTGGTCCTATTCAAGAATGAAGCATAAATGACAATAACAATACAACTTCTAGCTGATTCACAAATTTTATTAAAATTTTATTCAGTCACAATTTGTTGAATAAAAAAATAAATTTATCATCCAAGATTAAAGAGCATTCAAAAAGCATGAGTACAACAATCTTTTGACATATCTCTATGAGTAATGGAGAGAGATAGATGACTGTAGTGGCCAAGCAAGAGGATGCCCTTTCTTATCAATTAGTACAGGAACATGCCATCTAAAAACAGTTGCACATGTTATTCATATCACATGTTCAATGACAGAATTCTCATTAAAATTAAAATTTGATGTTCTAAAAGTTAAAAAAAAACAAAAAAGTTGTTTAAGAATTTCTTTTAGATAAAATATCAAATGATGTTCTTTGTAAGTTTGTAGAATTTGTACTTCTGAAATTATTGAAGCAAAAAGGTTTAATTAAAACTTTTGGGACAAGAAGTTTAAGTCCTTTTTTTGTACTAGGTACTTTAATAAGCTTTGGGAATACAGTCACAATAGAAAGTACCTGAACTCAAATTTCTCACCTTCTAAAGGAGGAAACAAAATGATAGGAAAGCTGACCCCAGATCTAAATCAGTTAATGATAATGAATGCTGTACTTACATGTCCTTACAACTAGAGAGACATTGTGGTCTCAGGGCAGAAAGAGAAATTATAGAAGTAATAGATGAAAGTTAGTACCCAATAAATAGACTGATTGACTTTGATCATCAATTTAAAATCTATATCTAATTTTAATTAAAAGCAAACAGTAAAAGTTGTTTAATTTTGCTATGCTGTTATTAAGGCAGCTATGAGATTAGAATTTTACTTCCCTTCTTTGCAAAGGAGAAGAACATGTATAAAATACTAGATATTATATGCTTGCTTCTTTTTTATTTTTATTTTTACCTGACTTTTCCCCTTTCTTTTTTATTCTTTGTTATGAGGAATGTCTCTCTTAGAAGAGATTATTTAGTAATGTATAGAAAATGAAAGTCAAAGTAAAAGTCATAAAAGCAAATTCACATGAAAAGAAATTAGATTTTTACAAGGGAAATATTTTTGTTTTTCATACTCCTTAACTGAGTCAGCAATTTCATAGTTGAAAAAAATCAGATTGAACTATAATTTGTGGATTGTATAGGACCTTCAACAATTTCAAAATGTTAGATGCTACAAAATTGCTTCTTTCAAACTTGTCAAATACTAACAATATTAAAACAAGGCCGCATGTATCCATAAAAGCAGAGCAGGGTTGATCATTCAGTCAGAGTAAAAGATAACAAGTGATATTTATAATGTTGCATTACTTAAAAAAAATGGATTAGGTCTTCACTGTTTGTATGGATTCTTTTGCTACATTGATAAGAAGCACTGATCCCAGAATTAAGAAAGTGTGTGTGTGTGTGTGTGTGTGTGTGTGTGTGTGTATGTGTGTGTGTGCATGTGTGTGTAGGATGATGTCTATGATTGCACTTATTTTTATACATACACAGTTAGGATGTGATATAAAATCTCTGGGTCAGTAAATATCTGACTTTATTAAAATTGTGAGTTATTCCTCCATCAATGAACCAGAGGTCAGGGATGCTTTGCATAGTATGTATGACATGTAAGATCTCAATGATATAGTATAAATAACAATTACTATTTAGAAGTGATGCTAGGATATTTTCAAACTTACTCAACACAATTTGCTTTATTTTTTCCATGACTTAAATTAAGAACCATTTAATTATATAATATTCACAATTGGCAGCACTAAAAAAAAATCTTACCAATGATATTTCCTGTACAGTCAATAAACAAAATTAGTATTATTATCACACCATCATCATTAAATGTGTCAACATTTTATAACATAAATCTAGGACAGATTTGCATAGTTTTTCTGCATAAATTAGCAAATAATATTCCAAATCCCTAAGTTTTAACCATGAAAAATAAAATAAATGAAAAGAAAAACAAATGAAAAGCAAATTAAATAAAAAGCATAATCTAATGGAATATAATTTAAGGCTACCAGAAAAAATGAGGGTAACTGTGATCTTTAGAGAAGACAAGTCCATTGAATTTTGTCCCAGACTACTGACAATTTAAGAAAAAAAATTAGTGAGGGATTAGTGATTTAAAGTGATATAGCTCAAAGGGACAGAGGCTATTTGATACCTCATCATCATTATTTTCAAAAATATCTTCTTAGCATTCATTTTAACATCTGTACATTACTAAATGTAAAAATAAAATAAAATAAAACAAGAATATAAATGTGATTTTCTTTCCAGATATATTTGAAATACAGAAAATGCTTCAGTGACACCTACTGGTTAAAAGTGAATTTGGTGCAACTGGTCAGCTAACTCTCAAGACAGTTAAGTAATAAGAAAAGAAGGAAATCCACTCTGTGAAAGTTGTCCTTAAAGGCTACAAATTAAGTACAAAGAGAGATGACATTTATTGTTTGGCTCTCATTTTGTTGTGCCATCTATGGAAAATGTTTTTGAAAAGCTTGTATTCAAGAATTATGAGGACAATGAAATGTTTCAAACCAGCTCCAATTGTTCAGTGAAGAAAGCCATATATACCCAGAGAGAGCAACAACATAACATTTTCATGCTTTATTGATGTTTGCTTGCATTGTGTTTCCTATCTCTAATTTTTTTTCTTGTAGATAAGATTTTTCTTGCACAATGATAAGTGTGGAAATATGTATACATTTATTCGATTTGTCAAGTATTTTAACATAATTAACATGTAGTGGATTTCCTGCCAACTAGGGGAGGGGTGGGGACTAGGGGGGAAAAATTTGTAATAGAAAGCTTTGTAAGGGTCATTGTTGAAGAATTACCCATACATATGTTTTGCAAATAAAAAGCTTTAAGAAAAGATAAAAAAAAAGAAATAAGAATTATGAGGAAGAATATATATGTTCTCTGGACACTTTCAAGGGGGCTTTATAAAAAGATGGTGGAGAGAAATATTGTATTGGCTTGACATTTTTCTTTCAATGCAATGTTTGAGTTTATGCTTGAAGTCCTAAAGAGCTATGTTTGTTCCTAAATATTTAATCCTAAATTTTCGATTCATTATTTTACATTAGCAAGGAAAATTTAAATAATCAATAAACTACAAATATTAAAACTGGAAGCATGTTCTCTATATTTTGTCTGTTTTACAAACAAGCAGGCATCTCATAAAAGGGAGAACCATTTTCCAAATTGTTACTCTTTTTTTTCTTCCTTTTTTTATTAAAACTTTTTATTTGAATCAACTCATTGTTGAAGAGAGCCATGCCGTTCAGAAATGATCATCATATAGTCTTGTTGTTGTTGTGTATAATGATCTCCTGGTTCTGCTCATTTCACTTTGCATTAGTTCATGTAAGTCTCTTCAGGCCTCTCTGAAATCAGCCTGCTGGTCATTTCTTACAGAAAAATAATATTCCATGACATTCATATACAATAATTTATTCAGCCTTTCTCCTATTGATGGGCATCCACTCAGTTTCCAGTTTCTACCCACTACAAAAAGGGCTGCCACAAACATTCTTGCACATGTGGGGCCCTTTCCTTCCTTTATGATTTCTCTGGGATATAAGCCCTATAGAAATGCTGCTGGGTCAAAGGGTATGCACAATTTGATAACTTTTTGAGCATAGTTCCAAATTGCTTTCCAGAATGTTGGATCCGGTCATATTTCTACAAACAATGTATCAGTGTCCCAGTTTTCCCACATCCCCTCCAACATTTGTCATTATCTTTTCCTGATATCTTAGCAAATCTGACAAGTGTGTAGCAGTATCTCAGAGTTGTATTAATTTGTATTTCTCTGAGCAATAGTTCAAGTTGTTACTCTTCCAAATGATCTTTTAAACAATCTTTTAATCTAATAAATAGATCACTATAAATAAAAACCTGCATGGAAAATAGAAAAAAAATTAAATAACTTGTTGGTGGACTATAGAAATCTTAAAATAATTCACTGTCTTCCAAATGAAAATATATTTAAATTCCTCATTGAGACATGCTAACTAATTTTTAGAGACACATGCAAAAAATAATAAAAATATTCCTTTTTTCAGAACTTGATAAATGTAACACAAATAATATATATTTCCATATATATATATGTGTTACATATGTGTGTACATATATATATTTATATTTAAAATATGAATAGGGATTAAAAAGTTAGAGATGACTTTTCTTGTGAATGAGAATATTAAATAATCTAAATATATTCTAGCTAAGCACAGTATCTACAAAAATTGGTCATCTGATATGATATAGTTTGATTAAAACAGATAAATGTAAAAAAGTCTGAAAAGTTGAATATATAATTTTTAGATGTAAAAAATACATAACATAATGTTATTGTTGTTTTTCCTTCATTTTCAGAGACCCAATGACATCATAAGATGATATCTTGATTTGTATGTGAATTATATGTAAGTGAGGTAGAATTACATAAAATCATCAGTCTCAACGTTCCTTATAAAATAAATCAAAGACCAGAGACAAGATGAGAATCAGAAAGAAGTGCTCAGAATATAATGAATGACCTAGACATGCTAAATAACTGAACAAGTTCTAAACTCTCTATAGTACCTGCTTTAGACA
>JAJPUD010018877.1:0-27703 GCA_023553655.1 Myrmecobius fasciatus | reverse complement strand
CTACCCATACATATGTTATACAAATAAAAAGCTTAAAATAAAAAATAAATATATATATATATATATATATTTATTAAACTAAATGCAAAATAAGAAAAAAAATGAGGAGAAAAAAGAAAGGCAGAAAAGGAAAATTTAAAAAAACAAAATAATGTCCTGTGTCCAGCAGAACATCAGAGAGGATTCAAAATATATAACAATTAATTTCCATTTTAAGAAAGCATATACAATAATAGAAATTATATCCATGATTATACATCTTTTCTTTGCTTCCCTGTAAGTTATTCTTTTTCTTCTCTGTTGTACACTTTTTACTTTATTCCTTTTTTCCCCTTTCATGTCCCGCACTCCTCTTAGCAAGCTACATTTAAGCTCAGTATATTTATATATACATATATATGCACACACATTTATATCCATTTACAGACCCACACATACATATTTATCTATATTTACACATACATAGACCTATCTGCATATGCACCCACATATACTCAGACATATATATATATATATATATATATGCATATATATATGTGTGTGTGTGTGTGTATTTATATATACATATATATGCATTTACCCATATGTAAACATGCATGTAAAACAATATTATGTCTGACATATAATATAGATTACTCCCTTGATTGAATCTTTAAGTTTGGCTTTGAGAACCCTACTTTTTTTCTAATTAATTCTACTACTGATTCTTATTGTAGTATATAAATATATATGTGTGTGTGTGTGTGTATGTATGTGTATGCATACATATCTATATCTATATCTATATCTTATTTCCTTTCCCTGCTAATGCTTCTACTTTAATTCTGCTCCTTAACTTTCCTTGCTATTATTTAACCTCCCCCACCCATTTTTCTCCCTTATTTTCTCTCCCAACCTTTTCTTTCCCTCTTCATCACATTCCCATTAATCTACCTACTTTTAATCCAAACACTCTTCTTTACCATACTTTGTTCTATTTACCCTTTCCCTCCTTCTATATCCTTTTCCCATTGATCTACATACGTTGTCTCACAGCCTCAAATCTGCCCATCCTCTATTCCCCACATTATCCTATTCCTTCGCTCCCTTATTTCTTTATAGATTTTAGAGAGTGCTGTACTCTTTATGATATATATGAGGGGTTGTCTATTTAACCCATTCTTGATATGAGTAGGTTTTCAGAACAATGAACCCACCTCCCCCCTCTAATGCCTCTATGTCTATTCTTCCTCTGCATTTAATTTGTATAGCATGATTACTATTTTATCTTTTTCTAGACAGTTTTGCTTTTTAGAGTCAGATCATACTCAACTCTGCCCTAATCTTTCTTTTCAGCTACTTAATTACTAATGTCAATCTTAAATGCATGGTATACATTTGCATGTAAAAAATATAAACAATTTATCCATGTTATGTTCCTTGAAATTAATCTTAGGTATTAACTCTTATGTGTTAAATTTTCTATTAAGTTTGGTTTTGGTTGAAAATCCTGAAAATCTGTAAATTCATTAATTCCTATTCTTTTTCATTGACTATTATGGATAATTTTGCTAAATATGATATTTTTGGCTATAAGCCTAGTTCCTTTAATTGCTACTATATATGTTTCCAGGACCTGTGGTATTTTATTTTAGCTGCTGATAGAATCGAGTTGTAGCTCTAGAGTATTTTAATTTTTTTCTTGTTTCTCCCAATTTTGTTTTGATCTGAGGTTTCAAAATTTGGCAATAATATTTTTAAATAATAAGTTTTCCACAAAGGATTTCTTTGAGGTGGTGACTGGAGGGTTTTTTTCCTATTTCTACTTTCCCCCTATGTTCTATCACTTCAGGACAATTTTCTTGGATTATTTCTTGCATTATTGTGTCAATGTTCTTTTTTTGGTTACAACTTTCTGGCAACCTAATTATTCTTGTATTTTCTTTTCTTGATCTGTTCAACAGATCTGTTGCTTTTCTTATGTTTCACATTCTCTTCTATATTTTTCATTCTTTATATTGTCTTGTTATTTCTTTGTCTTTCATAATTTCACTGAGTTCTCTTTGCCCAATTCTAATTCTCAATGAGCTATTTCCATCTGCATGATTCTATCTCTCTTTTTCTAATCTTGTTTTTCTTGGATTGTTTTCAATGTCTTTCATTTGATTTTTAAATTCTTTTTTGAGCTTTTCTATAAATTCTCTCCGGATGGGGAGCCATTTCATATTACTCTTTGGAGTAGAAGCTTTTTTTTACTTTAGTGTCCTATTTTGAAGATGAGCCCCAATCTTCCCTGTTCCCATTGTAAATTTCTATGTTGTTGTTTTTGTTTGTTTGTTTGTTTTTTGGGTTTTTTGCTGGTCCATTTTTAATGAGAAATATTAGTGTAAGCATCTCTAATTATTAGGTGGGGAGATGGTTCCTCTGGCTTAATTTCAGATCTCTCCTCTGACCTGGAACCTCAAACCAAAAGCTTCCCACTCCTGCAAGTGCCTGCAGCTAGCAGCTTTCTTGCCTTCCCCAGCCCCTTCTGCCTCTGCACTCCCAGGGTGTTGATTCGTCTTTGCCCAAGATCACATCTCTGCAGCACAGCCAGGCCTGGACTTCCTAATCATCTGAGCTTCCCTACACTCCAGAACTCAGACCCCAACTCCCCATGCAGTACAAAAGGTGAAAGTTCTTGTACTTCCTGCTGAGGCTCTAGCCACATCCAGCTACCCCTGGGCTCCCACTTGGAGTTTGTGCTCAGCTAGCTGGGAGGTGTGTACTTCACATGGGTTATTTCCTGCCCTGGGGGGCTTTCTTAATATCTTCTTGGGTTTTTCCAGGAGGCCTCCTGTTCTGCCCTCAATCTTCTTTGTGTTTTCTCAGTTTATGTTCATTCTCAGGCACATATTTGTTTTGATTGTGGGGGAAATCTGGAGAGTTTGAGATTTACAGATCCACTTTGCCATCTTTCCAGAATCCCCTCTGAAATACATTAATTTAAATCTTGCCTCAGACACTTACTGGTTGTATGACCCTTGGCAGGTTACCCAAATACTATTTGCCTCAGTTTCCTCATCTGTAAAACAGGAATAATAATAGTACTACCCTTCCACAGTTGTTACATGTTGATAACATATTAAATAAGGTCATATGTATATATGTATATATATATATATTGCTTTGCAAATTTTAAAGTTATATATAAAAAGCTACTGTTATCGCTAATACAACATTATTATTTGGGAAGCTTAATAAGGACTAGGTGATATGATTTAAGTAATTTGCTTCTAGTGACACAGCTAGTTGTCAAAAGTAACATTTGATTCTGTCTCTTCCTGATTGAGTCCAGCATTCTATTTACTGAACATATTGAGAGGAGAAAGCAAGAACCCTCAATCATTTTAGAAGGAAGTACTTGCTTCAAGCCCTTGACATTTTCCCAAAGATACATGGTGTCATCACTCCTGGGCTGTATATTCTGAATGGTTCCCACAAAAGTAAAACACCTTCTACAGTCACAGTGGCCAGAAAATTTGAGGTTTCATTTAGTGTTCTCACTTTAGACAATCTCACTCTATGAATGTCCAGTACCCAGACAATGGACCAATGGTTCCTGATGACATTTTTATATCCATCAGAAATTGCGGCCAAGTCATCTCTGTGGAAGAAGGAAGCAGCAGAATAAATATACTAATTACAGAAAACTCGAGTTGCTCTGATTCTGGGCGTCATCAATGAATAATGTGAGGATGTCCAGGAAGAAATGCCCAGTGGTTTGCCCCCTAAATATATTTATGTCATCAAAAATGAAGGAGATGGCAATGGATGGGTGGAGATCCAGGCAGGCAAGTGTTACTGGAAAAGACCAAGGACAGTTGAATAGGGCATTTTTCTTAGAGGGACTGATGCATCAGACAGGAACCCTTAAGAATGGGGAAAAATAGACAAAGATCAAGGGTCTGATAATATGGTAGAAAGAGTACAAGTTGGTCACAGGAAACAAGGTCCATAACCAAAACCAGATTATTTGGACACTGAAGCCAGGGATGATTATCAGAATAGAATAAGCAACAAGGCTGATATGATGCTGAATTGTTAACATGCTATTGATGTGTACTGTTCATTCATTCTTACATCCCTCCATCCATCCTATTCTATGAATCTGTTCATCCATCCATTCACCAATCTATCCATTCATCTATCATATATAGACACATATCCCTTCCCTTTCCTTCTCCTTTCCTCCTTTTCCTCCTCTCCCCACTTCTGCCATGGCTTATTTTCCACTTGTATAGATTTTCTTTGCAGTGACTCATCATGACCATGAGCTACTCTGAATATGGTTCATACATATAATAGACACTCTTGGACCAGAAAGAAAGAAGGCTACACACTGTATCTCGGTAGAAGATAATTGGTACAGCTCCAGCACCATCTCAATAGGGAACAGATGAGAACATGGACAGAGAACTAGCTTTGACGTCAATAATACTGGGTTCAGGTTCTGTCTCTGACTCATACTTGTGTGTGAACATGGGTAACTACTTTAACTCTCAGTGTTTCGTGTAGTTCTCCAAAGCAAAGTTATAATTACATATCTCTGTCTGTGAAAGAATTTTTCCATATGGAAGTTTCCCATACAAATGAAGTCACAATTCTAGAAGAAGGCAAAACAAAAGAATAAAACAAAGGAGATGAAACTGGGGTAGATAAGAACAAAGGAGAGTAACAATAGGGGAAGCAGTAGCATTCTGTAGATAAAATTTGACTTTCTTTACTGATTGTTTTTGGAATAAGTTGGACTGGCCAATATCATCTTTCCAAGCCATCAATCACTAGAGCCTCAGGTACAATCAGTTATAGTCACCAACTTCTTGACAGAGATTGTCCCTCCGTCGGAATTCCTGCTATGGATAATAACCAACCATCAAAATAATATCGTTCCCCTTCATCCTTGCTTGACTCAGACATGCTAGTAAGACATAGTAAAGTCAGGGTTCTCTTGGAAATAGTGAGCCTAAAATTGACCTTCACTAGTTTCCCAATAAGCAGGCCCTATTTGTTATCAATAATGTCTTTCATTTAACCGAATGATACAACCCCACTGATTTTTCTCTGTTTAGAATCCCATTGGGGACAGGAGGGCACAGGAATGAAATATTTCAAAAGATGCTTTTTTCTAATGATGTTCCCCTCAATTTTCTGCTGCCTATGGCTGCCTCTCTGATCCCCCACTTCTGTTGTATAAGCAATCCTTCAGTGTACTTCAGGAAAGGTTTTCCTTTTTTAATTATTTTTCTTCAATTCCATTTAAAAACTATTTTTAAAATTTACTTTATAAACATTTTAGTTCCAAATTCTCTCCCCTTCCTTATCCTCCCCATACCTGAAAGAATAAGCAATTTCATATAGATTATGCATATGCAATTATGTAAAAGATTTTCAGGAAAGGTTTTCCTCACCTATTCCATGGCTGCAGATCTTCCACTGTTCATATCTACCTCCAACTCCAATACTGACAATTTTCAGAGGCTTTTATTCTCAAGATATTAGGACATCCACATCCAACCAATTCTCTTTCTCTGAAAGGGTTTCTGCCCGCCTGAAGGAACAGACATATAGATGAATATCACCATCAATCATTTTCTTAGAATCCTCATATTTCTACTGCTCTGCAAGGGAGTTTTTTTTTTTTTTTTTTTTTTTTTTTTGCTTTCAATAAGGAGTATCTCTTTCAAGAAAGAATACTCTTCCCTCTGTCAAAACATGATAGAAAATTACAAAGAACACTCTATTATCACAACCCCAATCATTTTCCTACTGGACTCACTCTCTCAAGGGCTGCCTCCTACATAGTTCTTTGTTGAGTTTTCAAATTATTAGGCCCTTCCCCATAATACTTTGCTTTTATATTGTGTAGTTTTTATATTTACTTATGAGTATCCATTGTTTCTAATAGAATTCAAACTTCTTGTGGAGAGTTATCTTTATTTTCTTTTGCTTTTTTTTTCTTTTTGTGTTTCATATCTCCAGAGTCAAACCCACCTTGAGGCACATAATAGGCACTTGATAAGTGTTTGTTCAATGAGTCAATCAACATCTGTTGAGCTCCTACTATTTATCAGGCACTACATGTACCAAGGCACTAAGTATACAAAAAGAGGCAAAAATATAGTTCCTGTCCTCAAGGTGTTCACAACCTAATGGGGAAGACAACAAGCAAACAAAATTTGTACAAACAAGCTATTGCCAAGTTATATAGGAAATAATTAGAAGAGAAAAGGCTAGAATTATAAGGGAATGAGAAAGATTTCCTGTATATGGTGGGAATTAAGAGAGGGGGCTCTAAATGAGAAAAACTAAAACTAAGAGACAGCAAGTAATTTGTCCAGATTAATATCACTAGTAAAGTTTGGCACAAGAAGAAAATCATCAATAAAGTAAAGGTAGAATGATTACAGACAATGACAGAAATTAGATGTTAATTTCCTAGCTTCAGTTTTATTGTGCTTGTTGTTGTTTTTCTTTTAAGGAAACCTGCAACTTTGGCCAGGAAGAATGAAACAGCAATAATTAAGTATTAAAATTAAAAATTTCTCTAAAATTTTCCACTAGTTATATTTCCCTTTATTTTCTCACCATTGTATACCCCATGGCCTATGACAACATTAACAGATGTTTTTTTTTTTTGTTTTTTGTTTTTTTTAATAGATGTTTGCTCATCATATCTTTAATGATGGTTTCCAGCATTTTGCCAAGAATTGAAGGGGGCAGTAGAATATCAGAGTGAACCACCAGAGAATTTTGAGAGTTATACAGATACGATAGGATGGTTTCTGAAGTGTCTACATCAGAAATTGTGGGATTTCATAAATGATGGGATGTGCTGGTAAATATTTAACAATCAGTTCTATGAACATTTAACTATATACAAAATATTTTAAGGGTTAACCTGCATTAGTAAAATTTTCTTCTTCACTTTTTTGTGTCGAATCAAGAAAACAAAACATTAAGATCTAATTTGTAAGTTTTTCCAATTTTCAGGGTATAAAAGTTTATACTGAAAATTTACAAATTGATTGGAAAGAACTAGCTCTATACTTTTCCTGCAAGACCACAGATGGCATTATGTGTCCATTCAGTAATAGAGAGAAAAAGAAGAGAGGAGCAGTAGTGCCTTAGAAAAGCTTCAAGCCTTTCCATCATTAACAGCTGAATTTGTTCAACTTAGATTGATGTTTGCTCACAAGGCAGGCTAAAGCATTTCCCTAGACTATGGCTATGAGAGCTTATTTGCACATGTAAATCCAGCACAACTAAGTCAGTGAACTGCCAGATTATTATTGCTGCACATCTAAGGTTTATTTTTGTTTCTACTTTGTCTGAGATCATGTCTGATATCCCTACTTTTTTTTTTGTTTAGCTGAAGCATATTAGATTTGGCTCCTGTCCTTTATTTTAACTCTATGTGTCTTTGTGTTTCAAATAAGTCTCTTGTAAACAACATATCGTTGAATTCTGATTTCTAATCCATTGTGCTATCTGCCTTTGTTTTATGGGTGGGCACATCCTATTTACCTTTACAGTTAGGATTATTAACAGTGCATTTCCTTCCATTCTATCTTCTTCTATTGCTTTTCTTTCTCTTTTTATCCCATCTCTTCTTCAAAGTTTATTGAACTTCTAACTACTGCCTCCCTTTTGTTGTCCCCCCTTTCTTTTATCCCCTTCTCCTCCCATTCTCCCGTTGATCAAATTACATTTTATATGCAACTGAACACACACACACGCGCACACACACACACACACACACACACACACTTTCTTCTTTACATCAATTCCAATGAGAATGCTCAAGAATTGTCTGCCACCCCAACACCCAGATTTTCCTCTTCACTATAAAATCTTAGCCTTGCATACCTCATTCATATAAGAAAATTTCCAAGATTATTACTCTCGCTTCTTCCAATGCATCCCCCTTTCTCACTTTCATTTTTGCGGAGATCATTGCAACATAATAGGTTAATACCCATGCCTTCTGTCTATATAAATTAATGCCAACTTCCCTAATAAAGTTCTTAGGGATTACATGTATCATCTTTCCACATAGGAATATAAACAGTTTAACTCTATTGACTTACTTATGATTTCTATTTCATGTTTTACTCTTTCATTTTACCTTTTTTATCAAAGCCTTTTATTTTCAAAACATATGCATAGATAATTTTTCAGCATTGACCATTAGGAAACCTTGTGCTCCAAATTTTCCCTTCATTCCTCCTACCCTCTCCCATAGATGGAAATTATTCCAATATATGTTGTATATGTTAAAACATATGTTAAATCCAACATATATAAACATTTATACAGCTATCTTGATGCACAAGAAAAATCAGATCAAAAAGGAAAAAATGAGAACAAAAAAAAATGCAAGTGAACAACAATAAAAAGAATAAAAATGCTATGTTGTGATCCACATTCAATTCCCACAGTCCTCCCTCTGGGTGCAGATGGCTCTCTTCATCACAAGATTATTGGAACTGGCCTCAATCATCTCATTGTTGGAAAGAGTCACATCTATCAGAATTGATCGTCGTATAATATTGCCATTAAAATGTACAATAATCTCCTGGTTCTGCTCATTTCACTCAGCATCAGTTCATGTAAGTCTCCCCAGGCCTCTCTGAAATCCTCCTGCTGTTCCTTTCTTACAGAACAATAATATTCCATAACATCCATATACCATAATTTGTTCAGCCACTCTCCAATTGATGGGCATCCATTCAGTTTCCAGTTTCTAGCCACTACAAAAAGGGCTGCCACAAATATTCTTGCACATGCGGGGCCCTTTCCTTACTTTAAGATCTCTTTGGGTTACAGGCCCAGTAGAAACACTGCTGGATCAAAGGGGATGCACAGTTTGATAACTTTTTGAACACAGGTCCAAATTGCTTTCCAGAATGCCTGGATCCTTTCACACTTACACTGCATGTTTACCTTTTTATGATTCTCTTGAGTCTTCTCTTTCCTCTGTTTCATTGAATGTCTATTTTCCCCTCTGTTTTCCCATATAGGTTACTCATGGTTGCAATCATAGTTCTTTTGCTTTCTAAAGTATCATATTCCAAATTCTCCACTTGTTTAATGTAAAAGCCACTAAATATTGTGTGATCCTGATTGTGACTTTGATTTTTTTTTTATTTCTGCCTGATTGAAGATTTCCACCATGTGTGTCCTAGGAATCAATTCTTTTTCAGTGAGTATCAAATTCAAAATAGAATTTTTATTGACTCCTCTATATTTAGTAAGACAAAATTAACATTAAAACATTCCCAAAATTTCTCAACTGTTCTTCTTTTGACAGAGAAAGTACAGTGGCTGAAGTTCCCCTTCAATGCAGTCTTGCATGGCTGTGAGGGTTGTGATCTAAATGCTTCTTTGGTCCAGGAATAATCCCTGTATATAGTAGGATAATCCCATAATAATAACACTTCTCTTTCATCTTCCACTGATCCTCATTCAAATGTCCTCCACCATATCTTCACTTATTTTTCCAGTCCTTGGAGATCCTCATGAGAGTATTCTTATTATATAATCCTATTTCTCTACCCTTTTCACTTATATGGTACCTTTTGAATTCGGTATACTTTTCCAGAACGATATTTACCAAATCAACCAGCACTAACTAAATACTATCTGCCACATGCTTTAAAGTTTGAAAAGGCTTTATAAATATCTTCTCATTTTATTTTCACAACTCTGGGAAGGAAATGATGTTACTATCCCCATATAATGGAGAAGGAAATGGATATAAAGAGAAATTAAGTCTTTTACTCAGGGACATAGCTATTGAATAAATGTTTGCAGTTAGATTTGAACTGAAGCCTTCCTGAATCCAACTTCAATATTTTACCCACTGTATCATTTAGCTTATATATACTTTATCTTTGTTTTTCTAGTTATGTGCTTTGTGCACAGTTGTGGTTTAATCATATTTGTTAAATTATTATATCACTCAGTTTCAAAAATACTTGTTTAATACAGTAAACTTGAAGAAGTTATTTCATTTCTGACTTTCTTCATCTGTTAAATGAGGTATTAGGCTAGATAATCTCAAAAAGGTTCCATCCAGTTCTAACCTTGTATTAGTCTAGGATCTATCATTACTAATCTTA
The DNA here is from genome assembly GCA_023553655.1 of Myrmecobius fasciatus. Classification (NCBI taxonomy): domain Eukaryota; kingdom Metazoa; phylum Chordata; class Mammalia; order Dasyuromorphia; family Myrmecobiidae; genus Myrmecobius; species Myrmecobius fasciatus. The sequence goes on along the minus strand of JAJPUD010018877.1, from coordinate 17,561 downwards.
GTTTTCTCAGAGAGATAGGAGGGCTTCTTTCCATAAAGTTATTGACTTTCCTATTTCTGTGTTACTGTAAAGATGTGGATTTTCTATTTTAAAAAATTAAAGGAAAACACACAGAGACATATACACACATATATGTATATTAATACAGTCCTTTACTGAAGTTTCAGTGCATTTTTTAATCAGAGTCAATGAAAAAGATAACAAGAATAATCAAATGAAACATGCAGATGGGTCCCGGCAAGACTCACAAAGAAAAAGACCATTGAGAGCCGGAGAAAAATACACACTTTGGAGTCTTTGCTATATTAAGTTGACCCCATTGCTAGCTTCGCTTTTGTGGACTTGGAGACGTAAAATGAATAATGCATGGATAACTTTCATACTGGGGACACGTGAAAATAACTCTTTCATTGGCAGATTCATTTCTTTTTTGGAGTTTGTCCTATTTTCCTCAAGGACCCTGAGACTTGCAGCCAGTTCAAAAGCAATCATTGGATTCCAAATTGCTCAACAACATGATTCTATAGCATTTGTTTGAAGATTATCTTCAGAGAGACTATAAACATTTTTTTCTCATTTCAACTTGTACCAAACATTTCTTTGGAGGCCTTTGTATCATCCTTCTCCCTCACAAGTCCTAACTACTAATTGTTATTATTGAAATTAGCATTCTCTGGGGGCAGCTAGGTGGCACAGTGGATAGAGCACCAGCCTTGAAGTCAGGAGGACCTGAGTTCAAATCTGGCCTCAGACACTTAATACTTCCTAGCTGTGTGACCCTGGGCAAGTCACTTAACCCCAATTGCCTCAGCAAAAAAAAATAGCATTCTTCTCTTAAGATATGTAGGATATATTCTAAGGCTTTGAGAGCATAGCTTTTGAGTTGCAGAAGGGACCTTCCAAGTCATCTCCATTTTATAGGTTATTAGGAGAGCCATACTTTCAGAGATTGACAGGGTCCTAGAGATCACCTAGATCAATTTGCCCATTTGCTAGATGAGAAAAACTGAAGTCCAAAAGAAGTAAATGATCTACTCAAGCTTATAAGTGAATGACAAAGGCAAGATTCGGATCCATATTCTGTAACTTCAAATTCAATGCTTGTTTTTGATGTTAGTGAAACTTCAGATTTGGAAAGGACTTCAGTGACCACCTAATCCAAGCCTTACTGATGAAATGACTCCCCTTGGCAACCTATCCAAGGAATTGTTATTCCAGTTGACCTTAAAAACCTCCAGAGAGATTATTGCTGGCCTAGTGAGCCCATTCCATCTTGATATAGTGTTCTCTATTAGGAAAATTTTCATTACATTAAGATACAAAGGAGTTTTTTCCCCTAAAACCAATGGATGAATGAATTTATAAGGTATTTTAAAGGCTTAATTTATACTAAACACTGAGAATGCAAATCAAGATGAAGCTCACATTCTCACAGATAGCAACTAACACTATAAAACGGAAATGGATTGAATTGAAAGATATTGGGTTTCCTTACACTGTAGCTCTTCTCTCAAAGGTCAAAGGAACTCTAATTTTATCAAGCATGAATGGATGAATGACTGCATGAAATCAAAGTACATATAAGTGCTTACCATGTTAAATATTAGATATTAGGGATACAAATAAAAATCATTAAACAGTTCTTATCTTTAAGAAGCTTACCCTCTATTGGGAGGATGCAAAATACAGACACATAAGTAAAGACAAAGTAGATGAGAAATCATATGGAATAATTTCAAGAGAGGGAGATCATGCTGATAGCTGGGGTGAAGCAAGAAAAGCTCATGCAGAAGGGTATACCTGAGTTAGGAATTCTCCAGGGTGAAAGTTAAAAAAAGTGAATTTCAGATCTAGGGAATTACCTGCACAAAGTCACAGAAGTAGAGGAAGAATACAGGCTTTCTGATTCACCTCTCTCCTCTTCTTGATAGTTTCCTCATATGAAATTGAGAGATAGAGTAAGAAGCTGATTTAAGTGCCCTTCCAGCCTCTAATATCTGGTGATCACCATATCATCCATCAATCTGAAAAGAGAGATTTAGAGGGGAAGCTGTGACAGGGAACACAGAGAAGTCCTGGTTGTATTGGAATCATTTTGCCCATTCATCTTGAAGAAAGTCATAAATGTAGCAGACAAGAAGGTCACATGCAGAAGATGAGGAAAGTATAGATTAGCAGAAGTTTTCTGGAAAAAAGTAATCATTGTAATAGATGACCAAAAAAAATAGAATGTAAGTTCTTTGAGAGCAGGGCCTCTGTTGCTTTGTAGTACTATCCCTAGTGTTTAGTGTAGGGTCTGGTACATAGAATGGACTTAATAAATCTCAATGATTAGTTCATAACTCTGATCCTGAAGAGTGATATGTCAGCTAAAAATCTAATGTAATATTGAGCTTCATTACGTAATTTAAAGGTATTAAGAAATCCTAATACTTCTATTTTCTGATCCCGACTGCTTCTGGATTACTGTCTTTCATTTGGGACAAGAGAAAATAGGGAAAACATTTATAAGGCTCTCAGTCACAGTCTGAGTCAAAAAACATTTTTTAAACATCAACTATGTGCCAACTTCCCGACTAAGTTCTAGGAATACAAAGAAAGACAAAACACAGTCCTTGCCCTCAAGAACTTAACAATTTAGCAGAATAACCCTGGGCTCTAATAGGTGAACATTCCCCCCATCTTACCAGAAAGCAAAACTCCATGTTACTTTCCAGCAACCCTTCCAAGTCATGACGCCATGTCCATGCCATATGTATATCTCCTTACTTTCCCTTTATATACGGTCTTATTCCCATTTGAGTATAAGCTCCTTTGATAGTAAGGTCTATCTTATTTGCTTCTATTTGTGAGCTTATTTCTTATTAACACAATGCCTGACATAATGTAAGTACCTAATAAAATATCTATCTCTCTATCTTCTACCTATTTACCTACCTACTCATATGCTTGCCAATGGATCAGTTGGAGAGCATGCAAAGAAGGGCAACCAAAGGAGGCCACAAATAAGGTGATAATTATAAAGCACTCAGCACAGTGCCTGGCACATAGTAAGTGCCTAAAAAGTATTTGAAAAATAAACAAGATGGTGAAAAATAAACAGGATGGACCCTGAGTCCATGATACATGAGAAGTAAAAGTTAGGGTTATCTGACCCAGAAAAGGAAAGAATCACTGGGAATACCCCCTGCATAGTGTCTGACACAAAGTAGGAATTTAATAAATGCATGTATATTGATGTATTGACATGATAGCTATCTCCAAGTATTTGAAAGGATGCCATATGATTTTATTTTATTGGGTCACAAATGATAGAACAAGAAACAATAAGTGAAAGTTTCAAAGAATAAAATTTAGACTTACTAAAAACTTAACAATATTTGCAACTCCCCAAATGGAACAAATTACCTCCTTGAAGTAAAGGCTGAATGATGGCCATTCTGGTACAATATAGAAGGAATACTTTTTGGTCATGAAGTGGAACAAATGAGTTGGTATGGAAACTGAGGTTAAGACAATTTAAACTACTTTCCTATTTTCTGTCCTTGAAGAGCCTGCATCATAATTATCTTACAATCCATTAAATTTCCTAGATGTTTCTCCCATATTCTACTTGTTCTTATATTTATATAACCTTCTTCTTCATTACAATGACTATTTCCTTTGTTAAAAATAATGAGCCCAAAGATTCTAATTCTAGTAGGGTCTCTTTGTTGTCCAGCATGGGCAAAATATTCATCAAAATCTCTGTGCAGATTGCAAAATAAACTGGTACTCACAGAATGTTAAAAGGGGCCCTCAATATCACCTCTTTTTCTCCTAGCCCTACATTCTGAAATGAATTTGTCACATCGATATCACCAAGGACCCTTTCAACTCCAAAATACAGCAAAGTATTTATGAAATTATAATTTATCAAATGATAGTTAATCAGGCATTTTCCTTTACTTCACCCCAATGCACTGGTTTGAAGATCTGTACAAATTTCCAGAAAATTTTCACCTTTCCCTTCAAAAACTTTCCAGAAGTTAACTAAAATTCTAGTGGAAAGCAAGAGGAAATGGAGAGCCTGCCTCCCAGCTTGCTTGTCGCTCATCTGGCAGAGAGAAATCATGAGTCAGTGGTCCCCCTGAGTAACTTGAGGCAAAGTAATAGGGCAGGAATCATTAAAACGCAAGACATTTCTTTACTCTCAGTTGTTATTGCTTCCTCACTGATCTCATTCTCAGGCTTCGTGACATTTCAGAATACCAATAATTTATAGTAATAAATATGAAATATCACCAGGACTGCCTGGGAGAGTAGTGAGTAAATCCTCAGCAATGAGTATTAAATATTTTTTCCTCCCACATACCCACTGATACAAAGAGAAGTAATAAGTTAAGGAACTGCCAAATAAAATCATTCATTCTCCTCTTCTAGATAATCCACTTGCTTTCATTAAGATTATTTCTTTCATTACTTATTGGATCATAGAGAGCTAGAAGGGACTTCAGAGACCAACCTGTCCACCTACCTCATTTTACATGTAAGGAAAATGAGGCTCATGTTGGTCAAGTTATTTACCCAAAGTCAGCACAAGTAAATGTCAGACACAGGATGAATTATTCCCTCTAACTCCAGAGTCAATCTTGCTTCCATTGCCTTAAACTATATCCTTTAAAACCATGTTCTATGATTTGTACCATCTTTGACTTTTAGATTTTATTAGCATATTAAAGTAATATATGTAAAATGCTCCACAATCTTTAAAGCACTATAATTAGTACTCTCCTTAAAATAAGAACAATGATAAAGCACTATCATTGGTACTTTATTTATCATTATTCTTATTTTAAAGAGAGTTTCTACTTCTCTTATGCCCTAGAAGAATGTTTTGTCAAAGGTCCCTGAATTTCATTAGACTCTTAACAATCGAATCAGACTGAGAGTTGGAAGTGGCCTTCTAGTCCAATCTTATATTAAAGTAATCCCCACTATAATTTATTCAACAAATGAGCATCTAGCCTTTGCTTGAAGATGTCTAATGGTAGTAGTCCTCTATGATCTAAAACAGCTTGATAGAAGGGTCTGGCATGGTCCATGGTGTCAGCAAGAGTCAGACAGGGCTCAATGACTGAGAACCACCAACAAAATTTCCAGCCATCACTTCTGGGGAAAAAGAAAAAAGAACCAGTCCAAAATTCTTCTCCATAACAGCCTTTCAAATATTACATTCTAGAATTTTTGCTTCCAAGATTCTTCAGGCTAAATATTTCCAGTATTTCAGTCAATCCTTATTTAGCACAAACTTGAGACTTTGGGGGGGGCTTTATTTATTTGATTTGCAAATGATCTAGCCCTTCTTTTTAGCCCATAATTTGAATTTACTTATATCATCCATGGCTTGCTGTCTTTTTATGATATTTAAATGAATTTTTGACAGATTTAACTAACATCTGAAGCTCAAAAAGTATCCCTCCCACCAAGTGAAGACAAAACCCAAAATACAACAAAGTAAAACAAGGGAACATGACTCAGAATTCTGCAACTTCTGAAATGCAAAGACTTTTCCTTCAGATCATCCACATATAAAATCTAACTCTTGTAGACCATTTGACTTACATCATAGGATCTTTTCCTGTATTTCTCTGATCATGGCTAATGCTTCTCACATATTTAATTACCCTGTGACAAGGTGCATTGTATTATCTGGGAAACATTGCCATTGAGATGATGGCCTTCAAATTTACAGACTGCTTTTCTCACAACAATACCATGAAGTAGGTAATGCAAATATTGTTAGCTCTATTTTATAAAGGTTTAATTTGTGATTAAGAAATGTTGAGTAAATTATTTACAGTAATAGCAATCACAAGCCCTCTGAAATCCCTGATGTTTTGATGATAAATTCTCCAATAACTTGATTCTTTTCAACAACATTCTATTTCCTCAGTTAGTGGAAATGTGCTTTCATATTCCATATTCATATTCCATGACATTTTCAGTACTCTCTATTAAAAATCATTCCTCCTATTCTTAGAAACTTCACCTTTTCCTCAATCCTCCTTGAGTCACAGGGTCAAGAAGAGAAAGAATCATATTCTCTGTCACTGTTCCTCTCATTCATTCTTGCTTAGTAATTTTTAATCTCTTTTGAGGCAGATGAAATCTATCTACACTAACTCCTTCCTAACCTTGTTGTGTTACCTATTCACTTCCAAGACATTTAGTTTTTTTCATTCATTTCCTTCCCAGGTTAATGGCTTTCCTACCTCTCTTGTCCACTGACATCATCCTCAGTGGCTTTAAAATCAATTTTGATGAAACTACTTATAACCTGTCTACATAATGCCTCAACAACCTTAATTTAAATGTCTTACCTCTTTACCTAATTTCAGTTGTATTATCAGTATGGTACAAAGAAAAGAACAATGACCCTGGAGTCAAAGGTCTTGGATTTAAATGCCAGCATTGATTCTTTTTACTTGAGTGAACTTGGACACATCATTAATGCCTTTATGTAATAGTCTAAAAAATGAGTTACTTCAGAGTAGCTTGAGGTCTCTTCCAGCTCTGCATGAAGATCCTATGAACATGCTCATACCTTTCAACTCACTGTCTCCAGAAAAGTATAATCTCCCAGATGTGTAACTTTTCAAATCCATTGTCAGGAACACCATTCCCTTTGCCCCAACTCAAAGACAAATCAGATTCCATAGCATGGGGATGAGAGAAATAGTGCATGGACTACCTGAGAGTCAACTACTCTAATCTTTCTGATAAGAGGGATAAAATAAATTCCTTAAAATCACTTAATGTCTTGCTTTTTGTATCTCTAGTATTTTGAAATATTTTATACATTGTAAATGATTAACAAACACTTTGCATTCATTCTGTCTTACTTTCTCCAACAAACTATTTTATTCTTTACTGTCACCTTAACTTATCTCTATTCTCCCAGTCCTGTCTTCCTCTGTATCCACAAACCCATATTTGGCCTCATGGTGTTCCGTCTTTGAGCATGTTTCCTCTCTAAATTTGTTACCAGTCTATGTATTCAGTCTTGCTAAATAGATCTTCCCTATACAAACTATATTCTTTAGCAAAAATGCCTATATTTACTCTTTTGCTTTCGTGACTTGCACAGAAGTATTATTGATGATTATCTATCCCCTTCACAAAGCAGTTTTGTTTGCTACCTCATTAAGAGGTACAAATTTATTTTTAATTTCTTTTTTATTAAGAAGTAACATGTTTAGAGAACCAACTTTGAATCTAGTTAAATCCTTCTGTCACATTCTGGCTATGTGTGATTGACCCAACATTTTGGGGCTCTTGATAACTCTCTAAAGCATTAAATTTCAAAAAATATTCAATGATTTATATTGTAAGGGTTTTTTTAATCTGCAAATATTCTATATTCCTATATCAGTGAAATTATGTGGTTTATTATTGTAAAAATAATCATACAACACTCATTTATGGCTAATACACATTTCATGTTATAATTATCTGTATTTGTTCTTTTCATTGCGAGGCAAAAACAATTCTCTCTCATGTTCTTGATGACTTCTTGTTTGTGGTTATTATAAACATAGCAAGGTGAGAAATTCCAACATCACTATAAAATGAGATTTGTTTCCTTGATATTCAAGATATAGCCAATTCTATCACTTGTTCTATTAACCTTTCAGAAGAGAATCTGTGCAATATATATTTAATTGCAATTATTTTATGTCTCATGGTAGTGTTCATGCTAAGAGTATTAAAATAGATACATACTTCAGGTCCTGAAAGCATGAGAAAATTCATTGATAATTGAACAGAAAATACACGTTTTAAATAACTACTATCATTAAATAAATACATAAGGAAAATTTTAAAAAGTGTGGGAGAGAAGAGACTGTCTGCCAAACTGAATGCCTGCAGAAGCTGTTGAGCTGATTTTACTATATGCTTGTGAAACCTGGACAATATATCAGTGCCATGCCAGGAAACTGGAGCTTTTCCATTTGAATTATCTTTGGAAGATTCTTAAGATCACTTTGAAAGATAAGTACTAGACTCGAAAGTCCTTTCATGAGCTGAAATGCCAAGCAAATTCTACTGCAGAGAATATAGCTCTAATGAGTTGACCAGTGTTTGAATATCAAAAATATGTTTGCCTAAGAGACTATTTGCAGAGAACTCAAACAAGGCAAGCACTCACTTGAAGGTCCGAAGAAGCAATACAGACATTTTCAAGGTGTCTTTGAATAACGTTGGAATTGATTATGAAACATAGGAGACCATTGTGGGACAGGACCATTACGTATGGATACCTGCATCAAAGAAGGCACTATACTCTATGAACAAAGCAGAATTGTAGTCGCTCAAAAGAAATGGCAGATGAGCAAATTTAGAGCCATCTCCACTCCAAATGTTTTTAGGGACTATTTGTGGTAGACCTATGGCACAGCCAGACAAACTGTATCTTGACTCCAACAGCATGATGTCATTTTGGTGACATCTTTGAGAATAAAGAGCAATAACCAAGGGAATTTACACTATACTCAGAGTTTTATTGCATCTATAGCATGGGAAGTGGAAGAGCACTGCATATTTTTAAAGACTCTTTTGTGCGATTATTATTTTTTGCCAAAAACATAATTACTTATTGATTTCTCTCATGATTAATTTCTCTGTACTTATTTAAATTGGTCCTCACTACAGGCATAATCTGCATCTGATCATGTACTCTCAATGAAGTTAATATTTTTGTGGTTGTTGAGTCATTTCAGTCATGTCTGGCTCTTCATGACCCGATATGGGGTTTTCTTGGTAACGAGTACTTTCTCATTCTTCTCCAGTTCATTTTACAGATAAAAAAAAACTCGAGGCAAACCAGGTTAAGTGATTTGCCCAGAGTCTCACAGTTAATGAGTATCTGCAGCCAGATTTGAACTCAGGGAGATGAGTCTCCCAGCCCTGGAGCACTCTATCCCATGTCACCTCTTTCTGCTAGTTAACATTACTCACAATATATAAATGTTTTGCTATTATTTGTGTTTTTGTCTGAACATGATTTCATCAGTAAAAGGAACTGCCAATGAGGAAACTCCTTCTCCCAAAGTAGCCAAGCATATTCTATACAATATATAGCTTTATAGAATTGCCTCGGGGACATTAAGAGATTAAGTGAGTTGTCCAGGAACTATGTGTCAAAAGAAAAACTGGAATCCAGATCTCCTCCATGATAAGTTTTCTATTTACCATGCCATATTAACACACATACATGCACACACACACATATATACACACACAAATCTGGGCAATGTGTAACATTTTTAACTAAGTAAAATTAGTTGTTGACAAAATAATAAGTAAAAGAAAATTTCTAAAATTCTGATGAACAAATTTATTCCAATCCAATATAAATGTCCCCAGTGCTATTGTTACATTATCCATCCTCCTATGCTACTTTTCTCCCTACTACTTAATTGTAGCTCCTTCACTGCATCACCTTTTTCCTTGACAAGGCTCTGAGCTTTTGTTCTTTGCCTATCTTTAGATATACATTTCTATCACTATTACACTAAGCCTGAAAACTTTAAGACAGACACTCTAAATACACACACAAACACACACACACACACACACACACACATACACCCTTAATCTATTGCTCTTATATTCCATTGGGGACCACTTAGTAATAACTTCCAATTACCTTGTACTTTAACATTTTCAAAGCAATTGCTTTAAAGCATTACTGTGAGATAGCTAACATAAGTAATCTCATCCCCATTTTAAAAAGCATCTCCTTAGAAACTTTAGGAAATAATTTATTGTAATATACATCCTGTTGCCTGAATATACCATTTACTCCTATGCACAATCCTCTTTTTTACCATTCAACAAATTATATGTACTTTCAGTTAAAACTGGGTTCCCTTGTCTTTTATTGTATGTTTCATGGTAGTGTACATGCTAACAGAGTATTAAAATATAGGTGTATTTCAGGTCCTTTATTATAAGTAAAAAAGAAACCTATGTCTTGGCTATGTATGCCTCATGCTAGGGATGCTTTTACACTTACAAGTCAGTTAGGTATTCACTGACTTATGTCTCCCCACTGTTCACACTGCTAACTTTGATGAATAGCCCCTGACATTTTGAGATCACTAAAACTAATGACTATACTTCATTTGAAGTAAAATGGAAGTGATTAGCAGGGATCCATGACCTTCTAGATGTGGTAGCTGAGAGGGCACTTTTTTCTCTTTTTAAAGAAAATAATTTGTTATGAAGAATTGGGGAATATGACAATCTCTGGTAAATCAAAATGCAATAGAAAAGAGAAATTTATGATGGGCATAATTAGGTTGCAGTATGGAATATACAAAAAAAGAGAAAGAAGACACCACCCAAAGATGTATAAATGAAGAAGAAAAAGGGTCAGTCATTTAGTGAAAGTTAGAAAACAGTGTTGTATTATTAGCTATGAAATTTCCAAATTTCTAGGGGCAGTCTTCTAGTACTTTGAATGGCCTCCAATGCAAAGTCTTTCCTAACTATTTCACCTCTAACCCTGACAGTTAAATCCTCAAAGAAGACCTCTTTCTCCCCTCAAGCTTTAAGTAGTAACTGTAGATGTTTCAAGTTGCTAATAGTATCATATATCATCTTCATAAAACTCTCCTAGATGTATTTTCCCCAAACCAAACAGTTGATTTTAATTAAATTTTACAAAAAAAAAAATTACTTACAAAACATGGGAAGAAGAGTAGTTAAAAAACAGTATACCACCTCAACCCAAAAGTATACTTTCTCTTATTAAACACAATTTATCCAGGAAAAGTGGGAGAAAATGCATCTGGTTGCTAGCCATCCTTTTCTTCTTTTGTGAAATTCTCCTGAAGATTTCTTTATGTTTAATTCTTTATTAAGCTCTAGGAGTTTGTGAACTTGGAAATTCTTGAGACCTCACTTCCTCAGGTGTCGAATTTACCTTTGTTCTATCTCTAAGACTCTAATATGTATGCTGACATCAGCCAGAATTGTTCCAGAGACACTGCTACAGATTCAAGTTGATATTGTTACAAACAGGATTCAGATCTTCGTTTTTGTATCCTGCAATTCTGCTAAAGTTGTTATTTTTTTCTAGTAGATTTTAGCCAATTATCTGGGATTCTCTAAGTATACTATGTACCATATCATCTGCAGAGTGATAATTACCTACTTTAGTTCCTTCAATTTCTTTTTCTTCTCTTATTGCTAATGCTAACATTTCTTTTCTTTTTTTTTCATATTTTTTTCCCTCCCTTCTTTTTTTAATTTTTTTTGTTTTTTTTTAATAAAGCTTTTTATTTGTAAAACATATAAGTGACCTTTCAACATTGACCTTTGCAAAAAAACTTTTTTTCCCCAAGCTTTTCCTTTCCTTCCCCCCACCCCCGACCCCTAGATGACAGGTTATCTAATACATTAATGCTAACATTTCTAATACAATATTGAAAAGTAATGGTGATACTGGGCAACCTTGTTTCATCCTTGATCTTACTGGGAATGGGTCTAGTTTGTCCCCATTATATATGATGCTTGCTGATGGTTTTAAATAGATGCTACTGATCATTTTCAGGAAAACTCTATTTATTTCTATACTCTCTAATGTTTTTAACAGGAATGGGTGTTGGATTTTGTCAAATGCTTTTTGGCAGCTATTGATATAATTATATTATTTCTGTTAGTTCACTTAGTATAATTGACATAGTCAGTTATACTAATAGTTTTCCTAATATTGAACCAGCCCTGCATTCGTGGTATAAATTTTACTTGGTATTAGTGTGTTATCCTGCTCATAAATTGCTGTAATCTGTTTACTAATATTTTACTTAATGTTTTTGCATCAATATTCATTAGGAAAATTGGTCTATAATTTTCCTTCTCTGTTTTGATCTCACGTGGTATAGATATCAGAACAATATCTGTGTTATAAAAGAAACTTGATAGGATTCCTTCTTTCCTTATTTTTCCAAATAGTTTGTATAGTATTGAAATTAATTGTTCTTTAAATGTTTGGTAGAATTCACTTTTAAATCCATCTGGAAGTGGAGATTTTTTCTTAGAGAATTCATTAATAATTTGTTCAATTTCTTTTTCTAAAAAAGAACTAAGTAATTTATTTCACCCTTTGTTAATCTGGGCAATCTATATTTTTCTAAGTATTCATCCACTTCATTTAGATTATCAGATATATTGTCATACAGATAAAATAGGCCCTAATTATTGCTTTAATTTTCTCTTCAGAACTGAGTGTGGTTCATAACATAGCATTTTCACTCTTTTTGTTGTTTTTTGCTTGCATTTTATTTTCTTTCTCATTTTTTTTGGTTTGACTTGATTTCTCTTGTGCAGCAAGATAATTGTATAAATATGTATGCATCTATTGGATTTAACATACATTTCTACCATATTTAACATATTTTGGACTACTTGCCATCTAGGAGAGGGGAATAGGGAAGGGGGGGAATTGGAACAAAAGATTTTACAAGAGTTAACAGTAAAGAATTATCCATGGATATGTTTTGGAAAATAAAAATAAAAAACTTTAATTAAAAAATTATCTGAAAAAAATTTTCCTCTTCATTGGTGGTAAGTTCATCCTTTACGTTTTTGATACTGGGTATTTGATTTTCTTCTTTCCTTTTTCTAGTCAAATTAACTAAAGGTCTATCAATTTTATTGTTTTTTTTCCCTTAAAACCAACTCTTAGTTTTATTAGTTTGATAATGTTCTTAATTTCAATTTTTTAATCTCTTCTTTTATTTTCAGAATTTCTAACGGTATTTAATTGAGACGTTTTAATTTATTCTTTTTTTTACTTTTTTGTTGCATGCTCAGTTCACTAATCTTCTCTTTATTTTATTCAAGTAAGCATCTAAAGATATAAAATTTCCCTTAAGAACTGCTGTGGCTGCATTTCATAAATTTTGGCATATTGTCTCATTATTGTCATTCTCTTCAATGAAGTTGTCAATTGTTTCAATAATTTGTTGTTTTACTCACTCATTTTTGGAGATTTGACTATTTAGTTTCCAATTAATTTTTGATCTGTTTTGCCCTGGACCTTTATACATGTAATTTTTATTGCATCATTATCTGAAAATGATGCATTTACTATTTCTGCTTTTTGCATTTAATTTTGAGGTTTTATGCCTTTTGAAGGTTCCATGTACCACCAAGAAAAGAGAATATTCCTTTCTGTCCCCATTCAATTTTCCATCATACATAACTTTTATAAAATTCTCTCTCACTTCTTTCTTTTTTATTTGGTGGTTCAATTTATCTAGTTTTGATAGAGGAAGGTTGAGGTTTCCCACTAGTACAGTTTCACAGTCTAGTTCCTCTTGCAATTCTCTTAATATCTTTGGAAATCTGGATGTTATACCACTTGTTATATATATATGGTTAGTATTGATATTACTTCATTATCTATGGTACTCTTTAGCAAGGTATGCTTTCCTTATCTCTTTTAATTAGATTTATTTTTGCTTTTGCTTGATCTGAGAGCAGGATCACTACACTTGTTTTTTTAAGTTGTTGTTTTTTTTTTCCTTAGGCTAAAGCAGAATAGATTCTGCTCCCCCTTTTACCTTTACTCTGTATGTATCTCTCTTCTTGTAAACAACACATTATAGGATTCTGGATTTTAATTCAGTCTGCTTCTATTTTATGAAGAAATTCATCCCATTCTCATTCACAGTTAAAATAACTAACTCTGTATTTCCCACCATCTCATTCTCCTTTCCCCCTTTTCCTCCTCACCAGTGTTGCTTCTGACCACCACCTCCCTCAATCTCCCCTCCCTTTTTTCCAGCCCCTTCCTCCTTTCTTATTTATTCCCCCTCTTCTTCTGTTCTCCCTTCTATTAGTGTCTCCTTTTCCTTTACCCCTTCCCCTCCTATTTCCCTATATGATGAGAAAAGTTTCTATATGAAACTAAATATGTATGTTATTCTCTTCTGGAGGCAAATCAGATGAGATTAAGGTTCAAACAATGCTCTTCCCCTCTCTTCTTTCCCTTAACCCCAATAGGCCTTTTTTTTGCCTCTTCATGTGATATAATTTACGCCATTTTATCTACCCTTTCCTCTTCTTCCAGTATAATCTCTTTTCCATCCCTAACTTCTTTTTTTACATCATCACATTAAATTCAACTTGTGTCTACATCTTCTAGGTATACTTCTAACAAAGTATAGAATAGTTCTCAAGAGATAGAGATGGCATCTTGCCATATAGGAGTGTAAGCATGTTAAGCTTTAAAAAATAGGTTTTTTCCATTCTTATACTTCTCTTGAGTTCTGCATTTGAAGATAAAATTTTGTGTTCAGCTGTGGACTTTCATCAAGAATAATTGAAAATCCCTTCTTTCATTGAATGTTCATCTTTTTTTTCCCTGAAAGAAAATATTTAGTTGATTCTTAACTGAAGTCCAAGCTCCTTTGTCCTCTAGAATATCATATTTCATGTCCTTTGATCCTTTAAAGTAGAAGCTGCTAAATTCTGGCTAATCCTGATTGTGGCTCCTTGATATTATATCGTTTCTTTTTGGCTGCTTGCATTATCTTCTCTTTAATATGATAATTCTGGAATTTAGCTATGATATTACTTGGAATTTTCATTTTGGGGTCTTTTTCAGGAGGTAATCAGTGTATTCTTTCAATGGCTTTTTTACTTTCTGGTTCTAATATATCAGAAGAGTTTTCCTTGATGATCTCTTGAAGAATGTTATCCAGACTCTTTTTTTAGTCGTGGACTTCAGGCAGACAGATAATTTTAAAATTGTCTCCCATGGATCTATTCTACATGTCAGTTGTTTTTCTGATGAGGTATTTCACATTTTCTTCTAATTTTCTTTTTGTTTTTGCTTTTATTTGACTGATTTTTGATGTCTTATTGAATCATTCACTTTCATTTGTCCAGTTCTAATTTTTAACTAATTCTTTTCTTCAGATAGCTTTTTTTACCTCCTTTTGCCTTATTGAATTTTTAAATGAATTTTTTTGTTCATTAGATTCTTTTTCCATTTTACCAACATATTTTAAGGAGCTTTTTTTTCCATTTCACCAATTCTATTTTTCAAAAAGTGTTTTCCTTTTCTATTTTTAAGAAGTTATTTTCTTTAGTATATTTTTTTTCCATTTCACCAAATGTATTTTTAAGGAATTGTTTTTTTTTTTTTTCCGACAATTTCTGTTTCCTGCAAAGTTCTCATTTCCTTTCCCCATTTTTCTTCTAACTCTCCTTTAAGATCCTTTTTGAATTCTTCCAAGAGAGCTTTTTGATTTGAGAACCAGTTCATAATCCTTTTTGAGGCTTCATCTGGAGGTGTTTTTCCTTTACTATCCTCAGGGTATGAAGTATCTTCTCTTTTGTCTCAACATAGTTATTTGTGGTCAGAGTTTGTCTTGCATTTTTGCTAATTTTTAAAGTTTGAGGTCTGCTTTTAGGGCATAGAGGAGATTGTTCTGAGTTTCCTCTACAAGGTGACTGGAGTTTTACACTGCCTTGAGGGCAATGGTGATGCAGGCTTCCTCTCCACACTGGGTGAAGCTGGCCAAGTCCTTTCTGTTACCCCTGCTGGTATTCAAAGGCTCACTATTTGCCTTGTATAGTTATGTTGGAATTCTCATAGCTAGTCTGCTGATCCACTGGTTTCTGAACCAGAACAGAGTAGCCAAAGTTGCTGTATGTTGGCTAAGAATCTCTCACTAGATTCCCCAATGGGGCCTCTCCAACCTGGGCCTCCCTGAATTGGGACACATTCCCCACTTTCACCCAATTCAGATAGACCTTTCATGAACTTCTTCCAAGATAGCTTCTGTTAAAAAATTTTTACACTCCAAATATTTGTAGATTCTGTCAATCCAAAATCTGTTCAGAGGTTTGCTCTAGTGTTGATTCTGAAGAAAGCCAGGAAGAGTTCAGACAAAATCCTGTCAACTCTCTGCTATCTTGATTCCATCCCCAATGTTCAGATCTTTTAATTTTAAAGTTAAAAATTACATCATCTGGTCAACAGAAGAAGAGAAGGAGAGAAAAACAAATCTTTCCTCACTCAATGGCAATCTCTTGGGGTATCACTCAACTAATCTATTACTAGAGTTGACGGAGCTTTTTGTACTGGCTTATTATTTTATCCATATTCCTATGGGGAATTATTGAATCTCATTAAGCAATCAAAATGCTTCCTCTAATATACTTTCCCCCTATAGTCCCACAAACAGTGATCTATTTAATTTTTTTCATATATTTTCCAATTTGGTGGCTAGAAAGTAAAATTTCAGTTATTTTAATTTGTATTTCACTTATTAATGATATTAAACATTTCAAATATAGCTGTTAATAGTTTGAATTTCTCTTTTTGAAAACATATTGTATACTTACCTATCCATATGAGGTTCTCACAGGGAAATCAGAAGTAGTAATTTCAAGGTCTATCTGAAGAACTTTGGAATTGATTATAAGACATGGAAAACATGGGAACAGATCATGGGCATTATGTTGACTGAGATATAAGCAATGCAATGAGAGCTTTGAATAAAAATGTTTTATTAGTTTAGTAATTACTCATAAATATAATTTCCTCTGCAATTAATTACACAGGTCTGCCAGCAAAAAAAAAAATGGTTTCCCTACATCTTTATAGCTCTGCAAGCATTGACCTGCATCATTTTTTCACATATTTTCTAACTTGATAGTTGGAAAATGACACTTTAGAATTATTTTACTTTGTATTTCTCTTAATAGTGATAGCAAACATTTCAATGTAATTATCGACAACTTGAATTTCTTCTTTTGAAAACTGGTTGTATACTTTGACAATATCCATCAGTATAAGGTTCTAAGTCTTATGAATTAATGTTATTTCTTTCTAGATTTTTATCAGAATTTTATTGAACATATTTGATTCAAATATTTCCCCCATTTTTATCTTTCTATTTTATGTTAAGTTTAATTGATTTATTAATACAAAATCTTTAGACTTTTATTTAATTGTAAAATTTTTTTACAATTTTTTTAAATTTTATTTTATTTGCATAACATATGTGTGGGTAACTCTTCAACAATAACCCTTACATAGCTTTCCGTTACAAATTTTTTCCCCCCAACTTCCCCACCCCTTCCCTAGATGGCAGGATATCCACTACATGTTAATTAATGTTAAAATATTGGCAAATCCAATATATGTATACATATTTTCAAACTTATCATTGTTGTGCAAGAAAAATCTTATCTACACAAACGATATATCAGATAAAGGAAACACAATGTAAGGAAACATCAATCAAGGAGTATGAGAATGTTATGTTGTGGTCCACATTTCACATCCCTCTCTATGGGTGTATATGGCTTTCTTCAGTGAACAATTGGAGGTGGTTTGAAACATATCATTGTTGAAGAGAGCAATGTCCATCAGAATTAATTGTCATATAGTACTGTTGTTGCCGTGTATAATGATCTCCTGGTTCTGCTCATTTCACTCAGCAGCAGTTCATGTAAGTCTCTCCAGGCCTCTCTGAAATCATCTTGCTGGT
>JAJPUD010018876.1:10289-27706 GCA_023553655.1 Myrmecobius fasciatus | reverse complement strand
CCTTTTAGAATTTATCGAATCCAGCTCCCTTATTTTACATATAAAGTGGCTGAGCCTCAAAGAAATCAACTGACTTCTCAAGTGACACAGCTGGTATGTATCTAAGGAGAGATTTGAGCTCAGGGCCTCATGACTCCAAGTATAAGTATAAGAGTATAAGAGCTGCATATAATACTTCAGGCTGCCTCAAGTCATCTCAAGAAGACTCATATTTATAGCTTCTTTTGCCTGACAGAAATGATCCTTTCTTTGCTGGTTTATGCCTAAGAAAAAGCACCATACCATAATCAGATCAGTTTGTTTGCTAGAAATGCAAATGGTAGGCAAAAAAATCAATTTTATATTTATAGAAATCACAGCGAGATTTTTAATAAGCACGAATAAGCTTCACAATACCAGTGAACTTCTGTTACTAACATTGGAAATATTCAAAACTTTGTATTTCAGTTTCATTATGTCCTATCCTCTGGAAGATATTCTTTTTCTTTTCATTTCAATGTTTTTTCATTGTTTTTCTTTTCTTTTTTTCTGTTTCTATCAGAGGGTTTGCACAAGCTGTTCATATAATTCAAAGATAACCACAAAATATTAAATTCTATGCCTGCTGTAATATATTCCATTTAATTATCACATTTTTGCTGTATTATTCATGTAACTAGATTCGAATTAAGTGGGTTTTTGTCTACTTAACAAAGGCTATAGGACCAAAGAGAAAAAAATAATTAATGATTCCATAGTCAACACAGTATCTGACAAACTCAAACTATAGAGCTGGGACTTTTCACTTGGAAATCTAGATATATTCTCAGGGTCCCTCACATTTCCCAAAAAGCTGACCTATGTTTATGCTTTTCTCTCAGGAGAAATTATCACTAAAATGTCATTATTTAGCACAGTATCTGATACACAGACTTGACTGACTTACCGATTAATTGAAATGCTCCCAGCTAATAGTGCCAGCTGTGACAATGATTAACTTTGTGATCTTGAGTAAATTAATTAATCTTTCTGAACTTCAGTTGTTTCATCTTTAAAATGGTGAAAGCAAAGACAAGAAGGAGAAAACTAATCTGCCGAGCCTCTTTCACAGGATTGTTACAACATTGAAAGCACTTTGTAATTCTTAAAAGTTTCTATGAACATGGAATATCTTTTGGCTGAGATTTTGGCTAAAAATAACATAGCAGATAGTTTTTTAATTATTTGATATTTGCTAGTAATAATAGAGTTGATTTCTCTTTTTCCCCTCCATCTTTGTTGGTAATTCTCAGAAAATAGAGATTGGGTCTTATTCAGATGACCAACAATAGGTAGAGTCTATAAAAAGCTTCAAAGATCTATCACAGCTGTTCTGATTATTTGTTGAATTCCAATATAGACTGAGTCAATTTTGTGAGAAAGAAAATTTTAATGAAGGAGCTTTGAAAGATTCTTTGTAAAGAAAAGAGAATTATGTTTCTATAGTAAGTCAACCAGCCTTTTTTAAGTCCTTGTTGTATACCAGGTATTGTGATAAGGAATGAGGATACAAAGAAAAGAAAAAATATAAGTATTCCTCCCAAGGAGCTAATATGCTAATGGGAAGGGAATGCAAGGTAAGGCAAGGAAATAACAGGAAGAAAAGAGAAAGGAAAAAATAAGAAGTTATTAAGTGTTTATTGTATGCTAGATACAATGCCAAGCACTTTTTTATATTGCTTGATTTAATTCTCATGACAACTCTGTAAGGTAGATGATAACATCACCAATTTTTCTTGAGGAAATTGAGGCTGAAAATAGAAAAGAGAAATAACTTCATATATTTAGGCTATACATATTGTAGATAAAAAGCATTCTGAGAGGGGAAGACATTAGCAGCTAGGGGAATTGGGAATGGCTTCTTGCAAAAAGTGGGATTTGAGTTAAAAGTTGAAGAAAGCCAGAGAAGCTAAGAGGCAGCTGTGGGGAGGGAAAACATTCCAGGCATGGGAGACAGCCAGTGAAAATTACCTCCCCATGTGTTTCCAAAGGGTATTCCACTGACCCAGTTTGTTGAGGGTAAGACACCCAGCAGGGTTCCATTACCTCCACCTCAAACTAATGACATCTCCGGACTGAATTCTCAGTCACCCCACCCAGACAATTCAGGACCCCCAATTACTGTTTACCAGAAGGTTTCTGCTTTTCCTGGATATAGTGAATAATGCTGTCTTGTAGGTGGAACAGAATGAAGAAACAATACAGAAGTTTGTGTTGAGGATGTGAAATTGATCTGAGGAATAGATGTATTGCAACAGTAGCAACAATGGTAGTGATAGTAAAAAAAATAATAATCATAATAATAGAGAAGCCCTCAAGGTACAGTGGAAAGAGCCATGGCTCTGAAATTGCTTTCTATTCTGTCTGACTTACTGTGTAACTTTGGAAAAATCACGCCTTCCATATGTCTCATTTTTCCAATCTATAAAGTAAGATAGGGAAGACTGCACAAGATGACTCTGAAATCTCTTCAGTACAAAGTCTATGATCCTATGAAAGAGCATGTAAAAATATCAGGTATCTTGGCTGAGTGGCAGGAGTTAATGGAATCTAAGGTGAGTCATACATGGAAAAAATAATTTGAGAGCTGCAAGGAACCTTAGAAGTTATATATTTTTACACTTTTATTTTTACAGATGAAGAAACTGATCCCCAAAGAGGTACATTGACTTGATTATTCATCATTTGACTATGTTGTTCATGAATAGTTCTTCAAACTTAATAAAGAATCCAAATCAGATCTTTCCTTTCTCTTTTCTTTTTAACACAGCTGTGACCATGAAAGCAATGGGTGAAAGAGACTTGATCTTCTTATACATGGGGCATGTTCTTGTTGAATTTTACATCTTCCATAAGTTCATATGGATCTAACATGAGAAGTTATGAAAAGATTCTGAGTGACATGTTCCTTCTGTGGGAAGTTTAAAAACCTCATGTAGGAATTTGTGAACTACATATAGGGTAGAGAAAATGGAGAGAGAGAGAAAGAGAGAGAGAAAGGGAGGAAGGAAGGGAAATAGTAGAGGAGGAAGGAAGGAAGGAAGGAAGGGAAGGAAGGAAGGAAGGAAGGAAGGAAGGAAGGAAGGAAGGAAGGAAGGAAGGAAATCTTCTAAAGCAAAATTTTATAACATCTTTTGTGGTAGCAAAGAATGGGAAACAAAAAAGATAATAAGAAATGACTAAACCAGTCAAAGTTCATTAATATAATTGAATTTTAATGTGCTATAAAAAATAATGAATATAAACATGGCGAAACTAGAAGACATTGGTACAAAGTAAAGTAAGCAGAATCCTAGAAAAAACCAGCATAACAATGGAAATGGAACAGCAAACCAATCAAAATTGAAAATAGCAAAAGTATAATGATCAAGCTTACCCCAAAGAAGAGATATGAGAAGGCACCAGCTTCTTTACAGAAGTCATGTGCTCAGTATAACATCAGGGAGGATTCAAAATATATAACAACAAATTACCAGATCAAGAAAGTATATATACATATATTAGTAGAAGAAATTATATTCATGATCATCCACTTCTCCACTTCTTTACTTCCTTATAAATTGTTCTTTGTTTTTGTGCTGTGCCCCTTATTTACTTTATTCTTTTTCCCCTTTTCATCCTCCTCCCACCCCCAAGCAAGCTATGGTTAAGAAAAGATATATTTATTTATACATATGTGTAGATATATATATATATACATATATATATATATGTGTATATATGTATGTATATATATACTCATGTATACTCCTCCCCACCACAAACACACATATGTCTTTCCTATCCTTGCTGACTCTTTAATTAAATTCTGCTCCCTAACTTGCCTTACTATTACTTAACCTTCCTCTACTTCCTCCCTTGTCTTCTTCTTTCACCCTTTGCTTCTCCACTCATCCATCCCTCCCCCTTATTTCTTTATAGAATTTGTAGGATGCTATATCTTTCATAGCACATACATAGTGTTGTCTATTGAACCCATTCCCAAAGTGAGCAGGTTTTCAGAATTACAAGCCCTCCTCCCCCCCAATGTTTCTGTTCTATTCTTTCCCTGCACCTCATTTGTGTAATGTTTACTATTTTAACCTTAACTCTACCAGTCTTTCTTTTGAGCTACCATATTGTTGATGTGAATCTTAAACATATGATATACATTTCCTGATATAAAAATAACGTAAAAAATTTGCCCATGTTTAAGCAATTTGTTCATGTTGAATTCCTTAATACTGATCTTTGATATTGGCTCTTATATTAAATTTTCTATTAAGGTTGGTTTGGTTGATAGAAAGTCTTGAAAATCTGCAAGCTTATTGAAGATCCATTTTTTCTTACTCAAAATTATAAATAATTTTGCTGGATATGATATTTTTGACCACATGCCTAGTTCTTTTGCTTGTTGGCAGATATTATTCCAGGACCCGTGGTGTTTTATTGTAGTTGCTGCTAATTCTTGTAATTCTAACTCCAGCATATTTGAATTGTTTTTTCTTGTTTCTTGCAAAATTTTCTCTTTAATCTGGGGGTTTCAAAGTCTGGCAATAATATTCCTGTGTGTTGTCCACAAAGGATCTGTTTGAGGTGGTGATTGGTGGATTTTTCCTATTCCTACTTTCCCTTCATGTTCTATCACTCCAGGGCAATTTTCTTGGATTATTTCCTGCATTATTGTGTCAAGGTTCTCCTTTTGGCCACAACTTTTCTGGCAGTTCAATTATTCTTATGTTTTCTTTTCTGTATCTGTTCTCCAGATTTGTCATTTTTCTTGTTTAACATTCTGTTCTACTTTCTCATTCTTTATGATCTGTTTTGTATCTCATATCTTCACTGCCCTTCCCACTTTGCCCACTTCTAATTTTCAAATTATTTTCATCTTTGATGAAAATGTACTTCCTTTTCTATGGGTTAATTTTTTTCATAAGCTTCTTGTTTTGCTTGAATTTTTTCTAGTTTTTCCTCAGTGTCTCTTATTTGATTTTTAAATTGTTTTTGAGTTCTATAAATTCTCTCTAGGTGGGTAGCCATTTCACATTATTCTTTGGGATAGAAGGGTATCTTTTTTTACTAAAGTTTCCTCCTCTGAAGAAAAACTCTAGTCTTCCTTGTTCTCATAATTTGTTTCAGTACTGGGATTCTTTCTCTGTGGGTTCATTTAAAAAAAAAAGCTATTAGAGTAAGCACCTCTAATCATGAAGCTTCCCTTCAGTTCTCTACTCTGAGCAGGAATCTCAAACCAAGAGCTCCACTCTCCTGCAAGTGCTCACAGGCAATGGTGCTCCTGTCCCATTGCCTCTACAATCACCAGGTGTTGGTTTCGTTTTACCCAAAGTTTCTGTAGTTCCTGCTGAGATTTTAGTCACACCCAGCTTGCCCCAGGACTCCCCACGTGGTATTTCTGTGCGGTTAATCTGGAGGTGTTTTCACTTCACAGAGATTAATCTTCAACTAGGGATCTTAATCAGATCTTTTTGAACTGTATCTGGAGAATCCCCATTCTGCTCCAGGTCTTCTTGATTTTTCACTAGTGCTGTGTTCACCCTGAGGTACAAATTTGTTTTATTTGGGGAGGAAATTAGGAAAGCTTGAAATGTGCCAACTTATTCTGCCATCTTACCAGAATCTTCTCCTGTCTCTGTTCTTTATTGAATCTGTGACTATGGAAGATCATAAAGTCTCAGAGTTTTCATTTTCTCCTCTGGAAAGTTGGGGAAATGGTATTTAAATTATCTATATCCTAGGAAATTTGTGCAGAATGTACTTTGAAAGGCTGAAAACACTATATAAATGTGAATAGTTTTTATGATTATGATTGTATCTGTTTTACCTTAAAACTAAGTGTCATGGACCAGCATTGCTTTGAACCTGAACTAATATTTCATTTGTGGGGAGAATTTCCAGTGGGCCAACTCCCTCCATCAATGCATATCAATAATTTATCTGTAGCTTATAGGCTTAGACAGTTGTCTTGGACAATTAAATGTTAAATAGCTGGCTATTTGTTCCCAAGGTCAGCATGAGTCATAGGAAGGACTTGAACCTTAGTCTTGCTAACCTTAAGTCCACTTCTTAAGCCCCATATGATACTTTTAAAGAATTTTCCAGGATTTTAGTGCTAATCCCCAAAAGAGTTTGAAATAGAAATGAAAACTCTGACATCAATATTTTCCCTTTATTTAAGCAAACAATCAGGCAGAAACATCATGGGAAAGATTTCAGCACCCTCAAAGACCTTTTAGTTCAGCCTAGAAATGTTCTCCATATGATTTAGCAATCTAGTTTGTGTGACTATTAAAAAAAATTTCAAATGAAGGTCAAATCCAGAAGCAGCAAGAGAAGGGCAATGAATAATCAGAACAACCAAAGAAAAATCAAAGCTAGCAACATGACCTCTTCAGGGAAATTTTATATTAAGAACAAAAGAAAGACCAAGTAAAGCATCTCTGAAAAATCCCTTTTCATTGTTGTTATTACTGTAGTAAAAATAGTAACAAGAACTCTCTTTTAAATCTTTTCATATGGGGAAACAAACTGATTTTTTTCTAGAATAATAAAATTGTTTTAATAAAGGCAAATCAATATTTATAAGCTAAATCACAGAGCAGACATAATGGTGGACCTGGAGTCAGGAAGAATTCAAATCAGGGCTCATATTCTTATTAGTCATGTGGCCCTTAGCAAACCTCTTGACTCAATTTGCCTCAATTTCCTTTTTTATAAAATGAGCAATAGAAAAACATGGCAAACCACTGTAGCATCTTTGCCAGGAAAACCCCAAATGAGGTCATGAAGAGTCAGACATGACCAAAAAAAATCAATAAATAAAAAGAACAGCTCTGTGTGTATGTGTGTACTCTCTCTGTAAATAAGATAATTTGTGATAAAAAAAAATATTAGGGTTAAATGCTGAATTTGACATGTACAACAAGGCTATCAACTAAATATAGTAGGAAATATTGTGTAAAACTCATAGGGAGACAATAATAAACATCTCTAGCCTCTTCTCCCCAATCCTTTTTTAAGAGACTTTAATTCTAGTCAGGAAAAAAAAAAGATTGAGGTCAGAGGTTTTAGTTCTATAACATAGAGAAAGGGGTCCCAAACTCAAATTATATGTATCTGTTCTCTCATTAGTCTAAGAATAAACTAATTCCTGATCATTATTTTAATGCAGAAAAAAGACCCAGTTTTATCCGAGGCCTGACTTTCCATAAGATAGCATTTTGACAATGAATACTTATGGAAATAGCAAAGAAATTGATTTATTCAAATTGATAGCAAAATAGAAACCAGAAAAAGCATACATTGGAAAATATATCAAACAATACATCTTGAAATTCTCCCATTGAGAGTAAGGTTACACAATTTAACCAATAAAATCCTCAATTAGGGAAATTACCTAAAGTCCCAAGTATAGCAAGCTGGGGACTGGGTACATGATGAAGACTGTCAGCTCCTTTTGTTGACTTCTCTCCTGAATCTTTCTCCCTTCAGTAATCAAAACTGGAACAATTTTGTCCATCTATTCTCTCAAAGCTGAAATCCAAAAGGACCCATTGCATCTCAGTTTTTCTCTTGTTCTTGCCAAACCAGCCCTGCATTAATCTCCTTGAATAATGAAAACATTTCATATCAATGGTTTTGGGAAATTGGAGTATATATGTAAATATCAGGCAGCAAAGCAATGAATTTAGAGGTAATAGACCTAGGTTCAATTCTCAACCTGGGTATTTATTAATTCTATACCATTCGGGAGTCATTTTAATCTGTCCAAATTTGAACGTCAACATCTGAATTTACCCCAAGTCATTAAAAAGTTAATATATGATCATATATATCAAAGGGCTTTGTAATGCAAATTCTTATACAACTTATTGTTCACCTTAAGTGATAAAAAAAGGCTTTTTAGTAGGAGAGATCTAGAATTCCTGAGAGTCCAATGCTAAAGATTCCTCCTGAAATCTTTTAGTCTATAATCTACCTCCAAGTAGTTTTTAAAAGTCCAAACTAAAATGGAATTGAGTAAGGTCAGTAGTAATGAGTGTAATGCAATGTCTTCCCATCAGGGATGAGTGAATTTTAAAGCCTTTTTGGTTATGTTATAGAAATGGATAAACCCTCAAACCATTGATCAGTTTCTGAAAATGAACCACATACCTCTAAAATCGTCCATGGTCTTGACCTGCATCAGACTTTGAGTTATTTTGGAGTAAATACTAGATACAATGTAGCTCAATACTTGAAACTAGCAAACACAGAAGTCAGTTGGGAAATACCTGAAATAATAGTTGCAAATAAAAAGGATAGGGATATGTAACAGAAGTATTATGGAGAAAGACTTAAGAATACTTGGAAACTAAGTATGGAAATGGACAGGAATGTAAGGAAAGGAGAATAGTAAGCTTTCAGTAAAGAATAATTTGTTCTATTTGGGACCTGGTAATTTTGAAGCATGTGTTACACACAAGTGAGGCCAGTTGTAAATGTAAGACTATACCTCAAAATAAGAGATAAGATATGAATATGTACACTTTGGAGTCATTTTGTTGAGATGATATAGAATCCAATGAAGTTGATAGGATAACCAGAAAAAGTATGTAGACATGACAAAAAGGGGAGCCCAAGACAGAGGTTTGGGTTATACCTGCAAAAGGTATGAGATATTGGCTAATTCAAGAACAAGACACTCCATCTCTCCAATCTTTGCATTTCCTGTCTGTCCCCCACACCTGCAATGCTCTCCCTTTTTCACTCTGACTACTAATATCCCTAGTTTCCTTTTAAGTCCCAGCTAATATCTCATCTTCTAAAAGAACCCTTCCACAACCCATATGAATTCTAGTATCTTCTCTTTGTTAATTATTTCCTATTTATCCTGTATATCATTGATTTGCATATATTTATTTGCATATTGTTTTCCCTGTTAGATTGTAAGCTCCTTGAGAGCAGAGACTGTCTTTTGCTACTTTTTATATCCCCAGAACTTAACACAGTACTTGGCACATAGTAAACACTTGATGAATGTTGAATAATTATTGATTGAATGAAGATACAGAAAAAGACTAAGAAGGATTGATGAGAAGGAAAGGAGAACAGATTTTGTTTTGTTTTGTTTTGTTTTTTTAATTGCTCTGTTTCCTAGGAACTAAAACTCCTTTAAATCTGACTGATATTTAGGTTGAAGTGAGGAAATTCCTTTCAAATTTCATCATACTTTTGGCATGTAGCATAGAAAAACTTGCAAATTACCACACACCCATCTCCAAATTGAACTTAGAAAGATTGAAGAGTCCAGGTGAAACTGGCCTCATTTATTCTGCATTGCTATCAGAGCCAAAATTGCTGTTTTAACTATATTAGGATCTTCTCTATACTATATACTTACATATGATTTATAAATTTTACTGATTATATTTCAGTATTACAATATACATGTAACCCTAGGTATTCTTTCCATTAGAAAAAATGAAACTCATTAATGCTTTTTCTTATATTATTCTTTTCAATGTCCTTCTACAAATCAATAGAAAACATCTATCAAACTAATCAGAAATCTTAATATGTCATGAGAATTAATTTAGCATTCAGACTGTCCCTGTCATACATTTTCCTTATTACATGACTGATTCACTTCCTTTTCTGATAATTCATTATTTTCCCAAGTATGGTGCCAGGCATTTTATACTGCATAGAGTTATTTTAAATGGGGTATCTCTTCTATTTCTTCTTTCAAGGTTTCATTTGTGATATATGGGAATACTAATGATTTATGGATTTGTTTTATATCCTGCTACTTTGCCAAAAGCATTTATTGTAAAAACTAACTTTTTATTGAGTTTATTGAGCTGGAATTTTCCTTTGAATATCTTTTGCACCACTCTTATACACAAGTATTTTGGTAAGATGGGAAAACCTAGTTATGCCATCATGTGATGTCTCTCTCTATTGAAATTTGAGTTACTAATATTTTAACTTTGATCCTTTGGAGGTTGTGGTTTCAGTCCAAAGTCAATCAGCATCACCAGTAGCAGCATGACACAATGAATGGAGAGCTGGCCTTAAAGTGAGAAGATCTGAATTCAGATCCACCCTCTGATATAATGTCTATGTAACCTTGGAGAATTTACCTAATAACTCTCAGAACTCGAGGCAATTCCCAAAGTTACAAAGATGATGCTGACCTCCCATAGCAAAGGGAGTTTCCTCACCCAGCAGTTCCCTCTACCAATGAAAACAGAGGTCTAGTCTCTATACCTATTAAAAACATAGAATTCCTTATGTAGAGGACAGCATGGGAATATCAAAAGCATTGTTTATTTTTTAATGCAACCCAATTCTCTCTTTTTACTATTCAATTCTTAGTTTATATGCAGTGCTTATTCAAGATATATGTACTTATAAACTAACTAAAAGGACTGATAATCTGACTTCACAGTGTGGGTAATGTTCTTCATCTATTTTTCCCAGTTTAGATCATTAGGTTGATTCCTTTTGAGTGGTTGTGAATTTTATTGATCTTGTCTGGATTTATTAGTAGTAGCATAATTGTCATTCATATACCTGCAGATCTGAAGGAATTCACTATCAATGAGAAATTTCTATTTGATCTTCTTCATTACAATGATGAACATCAATAGAAATGTATAAATCACCAGGTTTAATTTAATATTGATAATCAGACTATGTCTAGCAAGAAATCCTGGATGATTTTTAAATGTGCTTGAAAGTTATCTTAGTGGAACAATCTTTAAGAATGCATTTTGCTCTACTAGTCAGAATTTTTAAGAAAGTAATAAAAAAGAAAAAAGCATAATTTTGTATTATCCATATCTTCCACTTAATTATGTGAATGTAAAACTGTGACCTACTGTAGAAAATCTTTTGTGAAAGGCATTTCATACTTATTACTTTTTAAGGAGTTCTTAAATTGGCCCACTGCACTGGGGAAATTAAAATTTGGAATTTTCCAAGAAAAGTTAGTAAATCCCCCATGCCTTTTCTCTAGCAATCCCAATATATGATTTATACCCACAATAACCAGTGACAGAAAGAAAGGTCTGATTTCCACCAAGATAGTCATAGTCACACTATTTATTATAGCAAAAAGTTGTATACAAATTCCTTGCCTGATGAATAAATAGCTGAGCAAATTGTAGTATGTAAAAATATGATGGTTAATGTCAAAAATCCCAGACATTAGGAGTCTATACAGAGTGTACAGTATGGTCAATTTAGGAAATTAAGTATGTAAAAGTGGCTGGGGACTCTACTTCAGGGACAATGGTGTTGAGATGTAACAGAAGTGCATAAAAGTGAATTTTGAGCATACATATATTCTATGATGGGTTCCGATAGACTAAATACTTAGAAACTAAGAAGTTCTTTGATTGGCAATCTTCTGTGCCTCCCCCTTAGTAGAATCTCTTTTTCTTCGTAAAGAGCATCAGACATAAGATGTTTTAAGGGAAAGGATCTTGGATTTTCTCCTTCTGAGGATAATACAATTACCCATGAAAACATGTCTCAGTCTTTTGCCTTGCATTTGTTTTTTCAGTTTGAAGATTCTACTCTTGAGAGCTTCAAAAGGTAAAAAGAATGATCTTGGGGATCTAGTTTTGCAGTATCTGAGTAGAGTACTCTTCTGGTGATTTAGCCCATTTTTATTTGATTTAGTGGGACCAATACTATTAATAAACTATCTTAAGTCTGAGAACCATATCTTCAGAGACCAAGTTGCTATAGAGAAGAAAATATCCTCAAAGGAGAAGGTGGAAATGTTTGCACTATTGCTACTATATCTTCAAAGTAAATATCTCTCTGTAAAATCTAAGTGCTTAAATGGAATTGAAGTATTTGTCATTGGAGTTAAGTCAATTACATTAGAGAAAAATTACATCTCAAGGAATCCCCTAGTAGTCTGAGAAGGAAATGCAGCAGTTTGACTCTGGGATAGTGATCCAGAAACTAATCACTTCAAATTTATTAAAGTATTATTGTGTCATAACAAAGAATGAAAATGAATAATTCAGAAAAAGGAAGCAGAATGAAATTAGCAATACCAAAATTATTACAACAATTAAAGTCAGCAAACCTCAGATGAAACATG
Source organism: Myrmecobius fasciatus (assembly GCA_023553655.1). NCBI lineage: Eukaryota > Metazoa > Chordata > Mammalia > Dasyuromorphia > Myrmecobiidae > Myrmecobius > Myrmecobius fasciatus. The sequence goes on along the minus strand of JAJPUD010018876.1, from coordinate 15,591 downwards.
ATGGACAATATTGAATTCAGATTACTAAAGTCAAAAAAAATTGTCTTCCTTTCTTCAACATACAAACTGCAGCACCAGTCACATGATTAGCTATTAATTTTTTTGGGAAGGTACTAGGGAACCATAGGATCATAGAACTGGAGAAATAAGAGACCTCATTTTACAGATGATGAACCCAAAACCCAGGAAAGTTAAGTGGTTTCTCAAAGATCTCATAGACTTAAGCATTCTGCAGATAGCTGCAGAGTATGGTCCCTTACTGAGTGTGACTGGACCAAGAGTATTTCATTTCCAGTCTCATCTTTTCACCTCTTTTCTCTTCTCCTATCCTCTCCCTCCCTTCCCTCCACCACTTCCGTTCCATCTTCTCAGACTTTGATATAAAGATAAGGGAAAATGGCATCTGGGCACTTTCCTTCTCTACTTCTTATTCTCTCTTCTTCCAGTTCTCTACCATTTGCCACCAACAGCAGACAAAGTGGGTCTATATTCTATGCAATCCATCATATAAGTTTGGACCGAGTGCACTGCTCAACTTCATCTTTTTTAAAACCTCATTGCCATATCCTCATGTAACAGAATGGAGACTGAGATACTAGTATTCACACTTTGTAGTTTCATTTCATCAGTGAGAAAACAGATGGTTATATTTGCTAGAAGATCTCTTCCATTATTTTTAAAATAAGTTGTCCTTTCATTTATTTTATGTTTAAATATTTGTGATCTGTGTTAGTTCATAGATTCATAGATTTAAAGGTGATAGATATATGTGAAGCCATCAGTGTCATGCCAAGTTTTTTCCTCAGATTCACATTTCTCTCCTGCTGCATGTCTGTGTTTTGATAAGTGAAACTATTCAGTTTTTCATCATCCTCCCCTGAAAGAATTTGCAAATGAGCTTATATTCTAAGCCAGTATTGCCTTTGGCTGCCACATTTCTCTGCTGGATAGGGAGATCAGTTGGGAACTGGATGACATGATTCAGAGCTCTTTCACTCTTCTCACTGTGGAGACTGATTTTCATTAGCATAATCAAAGTTAATTATTTTTATCCATTTCCTATTTTTTAGTATCAACAGCTTATTTAAATAGGTCAAGTTGGAACAGGTATAATTATATTGGATGCCTTCTCATCTTTGCCTTCTACTGCAGCTTTATGTTGATGTTGACCTTTGCTCTAACTAGTAGGTGATGTGACCACATAGAGAGTTAATTTTGAAAGGTCTCTCACATCTGGAAACAGTAATTCTTTGTTTGCTAATATGTAATCAATTTCATTTTCTTTTGGTGGGTTATCATTAACTCCAATTTTCTATTTGAAAGAAAGGTTCCAGATATATTGTGATGTTTCTGAGTAATCAACAAACCTTTAACTACTCTCTTTTTGTTTTCCAAGGCATATTTTCCAACATGATCCCCCCCATTATCCCTATCCTCATCTTTGAAACAAAGTCATTAAATTCATTTACTGTTTAACATGATTTAAATCTTGTTAACCTCTTCACAGAAATTATAACTATCTAAATGGTGGTCTTTTTTCATTACAATTATCAGGCACACTATAATAGAAAATAAGTAAGTATCCCAAGACATGATGTTTTATGTTACCCTTAGGTACACAATGAAATGAATTCTGCTACTCATTAATTTGCTCTGCCAAAGAAAACCTGTGAGCCATCCTGTCATTTAGCTAAAACCTCTCTATGTCTTTGTTTTGACTTAAAATGACACTGTTAATATTTACATGAAAAAATATTTCATTTCTTCTACTATAGTGGGAACTTATTGGTGAGTAGACAAAATTTTCACATACACTATAAAGTATCAACAATTTAATTGTTTCTAAAAAAAATCAAAAGCCATATGGTTCTTAATATCCTTTGCCAAAGATTTATTGGCACCATATGTTCCTCCCTTGTAAAAAAGTGATAAAATAAGAAAACTGTGTGTCAGACAGTATGTACAGCATGCTAACCTTCTCGTAGGAAAGGAAGGAAGTAGACTTCATCATTCATATAATAGAACATATTATTCTGCTTCTCATTTTGTTCTGTTTTCTTGTGTTTTTTTAATTCCTCATATTCTTCAAGTCTTACAGAATAACATTTCATTATGTTATATTTCCATATTCAGTTAATTTTTGATTGATGGGTACCTACTGTGTTTTCAGGGGGTTTTTATCCACTATAAAAGCTTTGATAGGAATATTTGTTGATATACTGTGTCTTTCTCTCTATCTTCAACCTCCTTAAACCTGTACTGCTAGCAATATAGTACTATCATATTGCTAAGTCAAAGATCACTATGAATAGTTTGATATAAATGGGATATTTCTTCCTGTGTTTTATGTCCTCAGGACTATTGCCTTAATAGATAGGTTATTGCATATGTGAGATGAATGCTGGTTTAAACCTGTTTCTTGCTAGCAAAACATGTGGTTATTGGTATTTTTGTTGTTTTCCCAACAATTCTTGTCAGAAAAAGACTCTTGCCACAGTAGCTTTATGTTCTTCAATTTGTTGAACACTGGGCTGCCACTTTTAATTGCTTGATTCTTGTTTATATAGTCAATTTCAATGATTTTCTTTAAATTTATTTTTATTTAATACTAAATGGTTTTTGAAAAGGATTACTTTATAATATAGTTCAATATCTGCTAATGCTACCACCTTTTGAACCATTCTTTCACCATCACTGTGAAAGTAGAAAGGAGGCCACTCTGGATTGAGGGGAATTTTTCTTTATTTTATATTATAATAGATAACCTAACAAAAATGATTCTCTCTATTGTAAATTAAGCTGGTTTCCAAGTAGTAGATATAGCCTAGAGCCAAGACCCTACTTAAAGATTTTTAGTAGATTATATTGGCTTAACTTTCAAGAACCTAAAGTGAAAGAATCTATGCCCTCTTGTGACAAAATGCCATTCAACATAGCCCCCAAATAAGATGTGTTTTCATTAATCATTTATTGGACAACTGTACTCTTGTGTAAAGATATTATGAGCCACTTTTTAAAAAATTATTATCTCTATTGACTATTGAAAACTACTCTCCAAGCTGTGCAGCTCTGCCTCACTTAAATATGATTCATGCATGAATCAAGACATCACCCCATAATGTCATTGAACTTCTTCAAAAAAATGAGGGACAAAAAAAGGATAAAAAAGAACAGAGTGGGAATCATAATAGCTCTCATAGATTTGTTGGGAGAATCAAATGAGATAGTATATGCAAAGAAATTTGGAGATCTTAAATCATTATATAAATGTTTAACATAATATAAATATATGTATATATTTACATATGGAATTATATAAATGCTAGCCTTATTAACTCAGACTGTCAGGTCAAATGCAGATAAAAGGAAGAATAAATTAGGCCTCTGAGAAGGTTTTCTCCTAAACAATACCTTGAGCTATGACTGGAGGCTAGAGAGAAACAAAAAAGTTAGCTGAAATTTTGAGACCCTTAGCTCTTTGACAAAACTTATTGGGACAAATGTCACTGTATGTATGTTTTTGGGGTTCTCCAACATTTTGAATATCCTTGGCAATGATCTTGTGCATTGGACTATGTGCATTGGACTATGCTAGAATCAGAAAAACGTATCTTTATGAGTTCAAATCTGCCTTCAGACACTGGGTGACACTGTACAAGTCACTTGTCTTATTTGCTTTTATCTGTAAAACGAGTTAGAGAAGGAAGTAGCAAACCAGTCCAATATCTTTACCAAGAAAACTTCTGAATGAGGTTATGAAAAGTTAGACATGGCTGAAATGACACAAGATAGGTGTATGGACAGAGAATGTACCAAAATGTTGGATAGTGTGATATTGTATCACAAAATCAGCAAAAACATTCCAAAACCTTCTGGATCTGTCCCTAACCAAACATGTGTTTCTGTGTTAGACATCATAGGACCCTGGTACCAAGTGGTTATGGAACTCTGAAAACTAGCACCTTCATTTCCTGTGCCTTCAAATATAAACAAATATTTTTCTTTTTTTATTTATTAATACTTTTTATTTGCAAAACATATGTATGGGTAATTCATAAACATTAACCCTTACAAAGCTTTCTGTTACAAATTTCCCCCCCCTGCTCCCCACCCCTCCCCTAGATGGCAGGATATCCACCACATGAAAATTGTGTTAGAATACTTAAGAAATCGAATATATGTATAGTTATTGCCACACATCATTTTTTATGCAGGAGAAATCGTATCTACGAGAGAGAATAATCTGATAAAGGAAATACAATGCAAGCAAACCTCAATAGAGAACATGAAAATGTTATGTTGTGGTCCACATTTCACATCCCTCTCTCTGGGTGTATATGGCTCTCTTCACCGAACAATTGGAACTGGTTTGAAGCATTTCAGTTTTGAAGAGAGTCATGTCCATTAGAAGTAATCCTCATATACTATTGTTGTTGCCGTGAATAATGATATCCTTGTTCTGCTCATTTCACTCAGCATCAGTTCATGCAAGTCTCTCCAGGCCTCTCTGAAATCGTCCTGCTGGTCATTTCTTACAGAGAAATAATATTCCATAACATTCATATACCATAATTTATTCAGCCACTCTCCAATTGATGGGCATCCCTTCAGTTTCCAGTTTCTAGCCACTACAAAAAGGGCTGCCACAAACATTCTTGCACATGTGGGGCCCTTTCCTTCTCTTCTGATTTCTTTGGGATATAAGCCCAATAGAAACACTGCTGGGTCAAAGGATATGCATGGTTTGATAACTTTTTGAGCATAGCTCCAAATTGCTCTCCAGAATGGCTGGATCCATTTACAACTCCACCAACAATGCATCAGTGTCCCAGCCCTCCCACATCCCCTCCAACATTCATCGTTATCTTTTCCTGTCATTTTAGCCAATCTGGCAGGTGTGTAGTGGTACCTCAGAGTTGTCTTAATTTGCATTTCTCTGATCAATAGTGATTTGGAGCACCTTTTCATATGATTAGAAATAGTTTTAATTTCCTCATCTGAAAATTGTCTGTTCATATCCTTTGACCATTTATCAATTGGAGAATGGCTTGAATTCTTATAAATATGAGACAATTCTCTATATATCTTAGAGATGAGACCTTTATCAGAACCCTTAAATGTAAAGATGATTTCCCAATTTGATGCTTCCCTCCTAATCTTGTCTGCATTTGTTTTGTTTGTACAGAAAATTTTTAACTTAATATAATCAAAATTATCTATATGGTGTTCAATTAAGAGTTCCAGATCTTCTTTGGACATAAATTTTTTCCATCTCCACAGGTCTGAGAGGTAAACTATCCTA
>JAJPUD010018875.1:7780-27707 GCA_023553655.1 Myrmecobius fasciatus | reverse complement strand
AAAAGGAGATCACTGCTTTGAAGTCCTTACAGCCTTTAGATAATCCCCCCAGTACAGGACCGGGGTGGGGGGGGGGGAATCCTTCTGAAAAGGACCTAGAAGTAAAACAGAAAGGAGAGAAAAAGGAGAGGAAAAGGAGATCACAGCTTCTGAATCCTAACAGCCTTTAAATAACCCCCCATGCGATTCCTAAGTTACAAGGACTCCCCCCCTTCTGAAAAAGAAATAGGAGCCTCGCAGAGAAAGAAAGGGGGGGGTCGCTGCTTTGGCGTCCTAACAGCGGTCAGACAACCACCCCACAGGCACTCCCACAGAGGAATCCTTCGGAAATAGGCCCGAGAAACAGAAGAATGGAAAAGAGGAAAAGAAAAACCCCGCTTCACAGTCTCAATAGCCTTTTACAAACCCCCCCCCCCCCCCCCGCGAGCCCCAGGTCGAGGGCCTCTCCCCTTTCTGAAAAAGGTAGAAATCGTAGTAGAACGGAAAGTAGAAGAAAAAGAGGGAGTCTCTGCTTCAGAGTCCTAGCAGCCTTCAGCTAGGTAAGTGGGGCGCTCGCGGGAACCACCCCGATTTTCGGCCTAATTTGCCCGCTTCCAAAAAGTTAAGAGCCGCTCCACCCGCCAGCCCGGGGAGGGAACTGCGTCCCCATTCTCCCCCACCCTCTTCTCTCCCGGGAGCGTTCTGCGCTCTCGCTTTTAAACCCCGGCGGCGTGAGGCGGGCGACTGCGTCACTTCCGGGGGGCGCTGACCGGCGAGGGGGAGGAGCCGCGAGGGGGGGATGGGCCGCGGGTGCGCGCAGGCGCGAAGCCGCGCACTTGACTATATATGGTCAAAGCTGGGAGAGGGCGGCTCGCGGGCTCTGGCTTCCGGGTTGGGGAGACTCAGCCGCCGCCTGTGCCCGCGGAGCTGCCACCCCAGACCGGGTCCGAGTGCGCGAGCGCTGCGCCGCGACCAGGGGCCAGGATGCCGTACGAGATCAGTAAGTGGGGGCGATCGGGATCCCCGTTAGCTCCGGGGTGCTCTCCGCAGGGCCTGAGTGGGGAAACTATCTCCCACACCCCCCTCCCCTCAGCCGGGGTGCAGGGCCCCCCTTCCTCTCAGCCGGGGCGCAGGGCCCCCCTCCTCACCCGCCCCTCGCCGTGCTCCCCCAGAGCAGGTGTTCGCCAGCCTGCCCCAGGTGGAGCGGGGCGCCTCCAAGATCCTCGGCGGGGACCCCAGAGGCCACAACTTCCTCTACACCAATGGCAAGTGCGTCATCATCCGGAACCTGGAGGTGCGTGCCCCAGGGCCCGGGCGCCCTGCCCCTCCCCCGGCCCAGTGCGGTGCCGGGCCGCCCTAGGGCGTTGTCTGTGCCCTGGGGATCCTGGGAGCCCAGGGAGGAGTTGGGGATGGAGGGGAGGAGGGGGTGGGGAGGCTGGGGCCGCGCGCCTGAGCCCCCTCCTCCATCGGGTTTCCCCCCAGGGCCCTGCCCTCTTGGAGGAGGAAGGTCTGTATTTGGGGCCTTTCTGCCCGCGCCTCTCGTTTGTGGGGGCGCCTGGGGCGGCGCTTGTGGTTCTTGGGCGTTTAAGACCCCGAAGTACCCGGCCCGGTCCGAGGGATGGGGAAGGATGCAGAGGGGCTGGGGGGGCGGGCCGTGCTCTGACGGTTCCCCCTGGTCCCGCCCGCCCGCCTGAGCATGGAATGCCCGGGTAGCCCCCGGGACAGGTGGGGAAGTGTCTGTGCCCTGCCGGGCCGCCCTGCGGTGCCGCAGGGCCCGCGGGAGTTCCTGGGGCAGAGGGAGCCCGAGCGGCGGTGCCCGCCTCTCCCGCGCCGCGCCCCGGGCCTGGCACATGAACCGCCGGGGCTCCTTTCCCAGCAGCCACTTTTAGTCGCCGACTTTGCCGGGCGCTCCCCCCCGGAAGCCCTTCTTCCAGCTTGGGGAAGCCCCCGAGCATCGGCGGGCCCCTGGGGGTGCCCTGGCAGAAGGCACGGGCACCACGGCCTGCTGCTGGCTCACGGTGCTCCCGAGGCCCGTTCTCCCGCAGTGACTGGCTCCCTTCGGGACGCGTGGCAGGGCTTTGGCGGCGTGCCCTGCCTTCCCCGGGTGCTGTCCCAGCTCCCGCACAGGGGTCTTCCCCCAGCTCCTTACCTGCCGGGGCGTTCTGAGGGGGGGGCAGGCAGCGCTGCTGCCCCCTGCTGGGCACCTGAAGCACTCAGGGCCGCAGCTTCGCGCCTCCCAGGGGGCTTCGGGTGAAGGCGTCCTGGCTGAAAGGCTGGCGCGGGCCTGGCGCGGGGGCCCGCAGCCCTGCTGACCCCGCCTCCTCTTGGCTTCCTGCAGAATCCCGCCATCGCAGACATCTATACGGAGCACGCGCATCAAGTGGTGGTGGCCAAGTACGCGCCCAGCGGGTTCTACATCGCGTCGGGAGGTAGGGTCCCCCCGGGTGCGGCGGGCCGGTGGGCGTGGCGTGCTTCCTCGCGTGCCCGGTGGCCGTGCCTCCCGGGAGGGCTTCCCGCAGCCGTGGGAGGGAGGATGGGGGTTTGGGGACGGCTTTGGGGCGGGCGCCGGCTTTTCCTGGAAGCGGGGCCGGCACTGCGGTCAGACTGGGCGTTGGGGTGCTGTGGCTTCGTGCGCACGGCCCGGCCGGGACCCCGTGGCGAGGATTTGCAGTGAGCTGTGCCGTTTTCTCCATCCCTTGGAGTCACGGTAGTTCGGTGCTGGAGAGACTCGGGGACGGGCATTTTGGGCCCAAAGCCAGGTGGCGTGGTGGCTGCGCCCCGGCCCGGCGGCCGACTCCTAGCCCAGCCTCCCACCGGGTCGCCCAGAGTCGCTTCCTAAGTCGGGGCGCCCCTGTTCTGGGCGGCGGCGCTGTCGGGGCCCCCTCAGACCGGGCCCGTTCCTCCCCCGCAGACGTGTCCGGGAAGCTCCGCATCTGGGACACCACCCAGAAGGAGCATCTCCTCAAGTACGAGTACCAGCCTTTCGCCGGCAAGATCAAGGACGTGGCCTGGACGGAGGACAGCAAGCGCATCGCCGTGGTGGGGGAAGGCAGAGAGAAGTGAGTGGCTGCAGGCCTCCTTCCGGGGCCCCCTCGCCCCCCTTTTCCGGGTTGGACCCCTGCCTCGTCCATGAGCCGCTTCCCCTCTTTGCCTTAAAACAGCGTGGGGGGGGGCTCCCATCTGACTGAGCGGCCCAAGAAACCCCAAAGCAGCAGCCCCTCGTGCCTCCCCTGAGGGTCTGGGGGGACCCCGGGGCGTTTCAGTCTGGGAACCTCCCCCTGCCTCAGTTTCCCCTCTGAAGCTCAGGTCACAGCAGGTGACTTCTGCAGAAGCGGGGGCTCTCGTGGTGACCCGGTCTCCCCCATTCAGGTTCGGCGCGGTCTTCCTCTGGGACACCGGCTCCTCCGTCGGGGAGGTGACCGGCCACAACAAAGTCATCAACAGCGTCGACATCAAGCAGACCCGGCCTTACCGGCTGGCCACGGCCAGTGACGACAACTGCGCGGCCTTCTTCGAGGGACCGCCCTTCAAATTCAAGTTCACCATTGGTGTGAGTCGGGGCGCAACGCTGTCCGGGACGGGCAGAGGTGGGGGTGGCGGCACTCGCGGCTGGCCCAGCTCGCACAGCTGGTTGTGCCTGGCTTTGAGCCCCAGGGTGCGTCCGCTGCCCCCCGGAACGTTTGAGAGTGCACGGCCAGGCCCCAGGTTCGGGGGGGGGGGTAGGCAGGACTGCCCACACCTGACCTCGGACCCTAGAGCCGGTGCCCGGACTGGCCACCCCCCACTGAGCCTTGGTGGCAAGGGGAGTCCTGGGTATGGGGGCACACTGAAAGAAAGCGGGCTGACCTGAGCCCCCAAGGGGAAGGAGGGCACGAGGGTGCTGAGAGTTGGGCCGAACATTTGGGGTGTGCTGGGGGGCCGGGCCCTGTCCAGCCCGGGCTGCCCAGTTCCACCTTGCCACAGGAGGCAGGGGTCTGCCTTGAGAGTTCTGAGGTGTGACCTGAGAACAGCCTCCACGGGGGCTTTTATTTTGGGGAGCAGGAACGCAGGGCCTCCCTTCAAAGGAGGGGATTCCTAGTTCCTGGTCCTTTTTCCTGGGGCGCAGTGCAGGGAGGCAGGAGGGCCAGGCCGGGCGTGAGGGGGGCTGCACCCCTCCCTTGTGATCTTTAAGAGGTCTCTGCTCTGTCACCCCCGAGGTGCAGAGGGTCGCGCCCCTGTTTCACCTTCGAGGACTTGAGATTGTGGGCTGCGGGCATTCGCGCCGGGCCCGCTCTGCCGCAGGGGCTTGTTTTAGCTAAAATAACCCAGATAAAGTGCCGCGTGAGCGCGCAGAGCTCGTGATGTCGGCGGCTGGCCACCGTAGGGTGGCAGGCCCAAGGCCTGGCCCTGCTGCCTCGGAGGCCCTGGGAGAGAGCCGAGTCTCTGCCCGCTCTCCTGCTGCCACCCTGGCCGCAGGCTCCCTTTTCTCCTCCCCCCTGTTGGAGTGAGCTACTCTGGACAGCGCCACCCAGACAGGGGCAGCGTGTGGGGCCGAGTCAGGCCCTCCTTAGGGGGAAGGAAGCAGGGGTGCCCTCTGCCCCCTTTTCTGCCCACCACTCCCCAACCATGGCTCGTGGGCAGTCTCTGAGGAGCAAGCGGTGCCCAGGTGGCTCTGAGCTGGGCTCACCTGAGCCCCAGCCCGTTCTCAGGGCAGGAAGCTTGGGGGTCGGGAGCCCGGAGCTCGAGCTTACAGGTGGAAGTCAGGCCCGAAGCTGGGAGCTTCCCGGACAAGGCCCTGCTCTCCCCCACTTCCTTCATGCACTCGGCAAACCAAGGCTGGCAGAAGCTGGGCTTGGCCGAGTGTCCGGTGCTCTGTGACCTTCGTCCTCCTCTGGCATGGTGCCCGCTGCTTCTCCCTGGTGGCACCTTAGGTCACATTCTTCATCCTCCAGCACGGTGCCCGCTTCTTCCTGGTGGCACCTTAGGTCATGTTCTCCACCCTCCAGCGCCCGCTTCCTTCGAGGTCTCCGCTGTCTGGGTTTTGCAAGAACACGTATGGGGGGGTGGGAGGAACCCCTCCCTCCTACCTCTTGCTCTCCCCCTTTGGGGGGGACAGTCAGCGAAGGCTTCCTGCCTGTTTCCCCGACACCAGTGACACCAGGAAGAATCTTTCCGCAAAGGGGCCATGAGCTGAGCGAGTCTCTTCCCAGAGACGGGTCATTTGGGCTCCGGGGCACGAGGGACCGGCTCCAGGGGGGCTGGGGTGCGGTGACCCGAAAGGAGGGCCCCGTTAGGGGGTGTTGCTGGCCGCGCTTCTTGGGTCTTCCTTTGCTGCGTTTCCTTTTTAACGTTTTCTGTTTTTCTTCGTCTTCCTTTGCTCCTCTGTGCTCCGGGCAGTTGCTTTTCTGGTCTTCTGTGAGACGAAAAGCTGGGTGGCGCAGTGGGTAGGGCCTGGCGACCCCGGGCGAGCCGCTCCCTCTGTGTGCCTCAGTTTCCTCCTCTGTTCAGTGGGCTGGAGAAGGAGAGGCAGAGAGCCCCGCAGCCAGCACAGGTTGTCCCTGCTCCCCCGGGGTCTTCTTGGGGCCGGGGGCTGCGTTACTTGTTTTTTCCCTGTGACTCAGAATTTGACTCATTACAATCCATCTCCCCCCTCTGCCTGTCTTCCCCCCCCCCCCCGTCCATCTCCTGTCCCCCTCTATCTGTCGTCTTCCCCCCCCCAGTACACATTGTAACAAGAATCTCGTCGCCTTGGCGGGGCCACCTTGGACAAGTCACTCAGCCCAGGTTCCTCCCCTGGAGCTCACCAAGCTCAGCGTAAGCCCATCGAGGTCCGGTTCAGCTCTAGATTGGGGTCCGGCTCTCTGGCCCCACGGCCGGCCGATGCTGCTGTTTGGGGTGATGGAGGATCTTGGTCCGGCTTTGGCTCCCTCGGGGGTGCCGGGCCTTGGAGCGTGGCATGGAGGAGGTACCTCGAATGGGGGCTCCAGCCCTTGCCCTCCCGGCACCGTCACGCTACTCCCTTCCTGTCGTCGCCCGCACCGAGGACGGAGCGAGACCGCGGTGTCGTGGTCCGCGCTTCGCTCCCTCTCGGGGGCCTTTGGGCACGGTCATTCACAGCGGGCATTTCTTCTGGGAACTCTTGGGGTCCTTTGACGCCTGGACTATTGGGGGGGTGGCTTTGGGGTTGCATATTTGTGGGTTCCGGCCCCTGGGGTTCCTGGGGAAGCTTTTTGCTCGATTCTGGCGAGGACGCACCCCAGGGCGACTCAGGAAGGCCACAGCCTGGCCCTCTTGTTGCTCTCGGGCTTGTTTTGTCCGGCTTCTTCTCTGTTCTTTCATGGCCGGCGTCTTGGAGAATCCCGAGGCCGTATTTCTGTCCTTGCCACCCAGTGCTTGGCACCCGGGCGTCCAGCCTCGTGCACGGACCTTCAGCTCGGCCTGCTGGGTGGGAGCCGGCCGGCGCTGAGCCCAGCGCTTCCATGAAAAAGCTCAGGGGGGTGGGGGTCAAGAAGTGCTGCCCAGGCTGGGCTCGGACCCTCTGGAAAACAAGGGGAGAGCAAAACTGGGCCGGCGCTTTGGGCCGCCCTTCCCTCTCCCTCCCCAGCTTCAGTGGTCACAGGGCCCGGAGTCTGGGCCCGCCGTGCTCTCACGTGGGGGTTGGGGAGCAGCAGCAAGGGGCCCTTGGGGCGCAGGTTCTGGAGACCCAGAAACCGTGCATCCAGGGCTCCCACTGACGCACTCTGAGGGCGGGCACGTGGCCGTTGTGGGAGGGGGCGAGTGTGTGGCCATCATTGGGGAGGGTGAGCACGTGGTCATGCAGGGGGGGAGAATATGTGGTCGTCATCAGGGGCCCGAGCACATGGCCATCGTCGGGGGGCTCAGGTTCCTCATCCGCGTAACCAAGGGCTTGGCTTAGGTTTTAAGCCTGTTCCAGCCCCGTCGGGGTCCGGGGGCCCCTACGGTCTCGGCACTCTTCCCGTTCTCCGGCCTCCCGGTTTAGCCTCCTTTCCCAGGAGTCCCGTCTCCGAGCCTCGGGCTGCTCCCTCACATGCCTTTGCTCCCTTGTCCGCAGGACCACGGCCGGTTTGTCAACTGCGTCCGGTTCTCTCCAGATGGCAGTCGGTTTGCCACGGCGGGCGCTGACGGGCAGGTGCGTGCCCCCCGCTTCCTCCTTTGCGGAGCGGCTAGCTCGCGGGGGAGGGCCGGGGCTTCCGGGGGTAGCGCAGACCGGTGGGACCCCGGAGACGCGGACGGTCGCCGTTGAGGTCCCGCGGGGTTCCGGGCGGCTGCTTGTTAGCAGGGGCTCGGCTTGGGCCCCCGGGCGGTGGTGATGGGATCTCCTGCTTTGTCTCCAAGATCTACGTCTACGACGGGAAGACGGGAGAGAGAGTCTGCGCCCTAGGAGGAAGCAAGGCCCACGACGGGGGGATCTACGCCGTAAGTGGCGCCTTTTCCAACCGCTCTGGGAGAATTGGGTCGGTGTGCAAAGGTGCCCGGCCTGGGGAAGCCAGTCCGGCCCTTCCCTGCCGTAGCTGTGATCAGCTGCCCTTACCTTTTTAATTGTCATTATTATCATCATCATCATTATAGCTCGTTATTTTTGAAACACTCGCACGGATAATCTTTCGGCGTTGGCCCTCGCACGGCCTTGTGTTTCAGGGGTCCCCCTCCCCGAGGTGGCGGGCGGTCCAGTGCATGTCACACGGCCCCGTCCCCCCTCCCTGGCCTAGGTCTCTGTTTCCTTCTCCCTAAATCGCGTTAGACCCTAGTGGCTCTAACGGGACCGGGGGTCCGTCTAGTTAAAACCAATTCCACCATCATAAGATGCTTTGCTAGCACGCTAAGTCTCAGTAACTAGAACCCCCAACACAAGGCTGCTCGGGGTCCCTGTCATTCTAAATGTGAGACCAGGAGGTTTGGGGCTTTCCCAAAGTAGGATCCAGGCTGGGGCCCGATCCTGAGGTTTAGCCGGCCACCGGGGTCCCTCTTGCCTCGGTAGATCAGCTGGAGCCCCGACGGCAGCCACCTGCTTTCCGCCTCCGGGGACAAAACGGCCAAGATGTGGGACGTGGGCGCCAACTCGGCGGTGAGCACTTTCACCATGGGCTCCACCGTGCTGGACCAGCAGCTGGGCTGCTTGTGGCAGAAGGACTACCTGATCAGCCTTTCCCTCTCAGGCTACATCAACTACCTGGACAAGAACAACCCCGCGAAGCCACTCCGCGTGATCAAGGTAAGGGGGGCCTCAGCCGCCGGCCCGCGCCCCCAAGCCGCCTCCTTCTAGGTTGTTGGGCACGTTGTCTCCCCGGTTAGTCCGGAGTGGGCACAGAGGGGCCCGGCACGTAGTAGGTGCTTAATAAATGGGGATGGGGGGAGCAGCTAGGTGGGGCAGTGGTTAGAGCCCCAGCCCGGAAGTCAGGAGGGCCTGAGTTCAAATCCAGCCTCAGACACTTAACACTTCCAGCTGTGTGACCTTAACCCCAACTGCCCCAGCAAAAAAAAAAAAAAAAAACACAAATGTTGCTTGGTTTGGGGGTTCTCCGGCCCGGGGAATTGTGGACCTCCTTTCCCGCTAGCCCGTAGCATCGGCCCTTCCGCCCTGCCAGTCTTTCACTCGTTTCCCGTCAACGTGGATTGTGCGGGAGGGCGGATAAAAGGAAGGGGTCTTTAAGCCCACCACGGGCCGAGCTGAGAATTCGTATCCGAATTTGGGAAGGGAAAAGGGGCCGGGGTCCTCGGGCCGGGGCCGGAGCCGGCCGCTTGGTTGGCTTTGTAGGGATTCATCTCGGGCCCACGAGCAAAGGCTTGGAGGGAGGCTGTGGCAGGTGGGGGCTGGGGTCCGGCCCAGAAGGGACCCGGAGAGAGTGTGGGCCCTGGGGCCTAGTGCGGGGCGCTCCCACAGACTGGTCAGCTGCTACGCCCTCGGGGCGCGCAAACAAAGGCCTTCCTCCAGGAAGCCATGGGATGGAGGAGTAAGGCCCACGGTCGGGTCGGGGAGGGCCGGCTGTTGAGACCAGGGTGCTCCCGCTGTGGCATTGGGGGCAGTGATGCCCCGCGCTGTAATGCCAGAAACCGGCCTCCTGGGTCTGTGACTCCTGTGCTGCTGAGCCTCGGCCCCGGGGACAGCGGCCTCCTCTGTGCCCGGCGGGGGGCCCAGGTGTCGGGGGGAGGGCCGGCCCTCGCGGCTCCGTGCCAGTCTCTGCCTTGAGGAGTAGGCCCCAGAGCGGTCCTGGAGACCCCGCCTCATGACCATTGACCTTGATGTCAATAAAGCGCCAGGTGGGGGAGGGCCGTGGCCCCCCTTCCTCGCCCACCCCGACGAGAAGGCCGCCCGTGATGTCACAGCCCCTCTCTGCCTCCGCAGGGCCACAGCAAGTCCATCCAGTGCTTGACGGTTCATAAAAATGGCGGCAAGTCGTACATCTACTCGGGGAGCCACGACGGACACATCAATATCCTTTGGGCAGGGAGCGGTTTCGTGACCCCAACTCTCCGGCTCGTTCCGTCCCTTGGGGGGGTGGGGACACGCCGGGTCACAGGGCCGAGCGTCACCCCGAGTCTGCCGGAAACCCCTCCTGTTGCAGGGGCCGGGGATGGGATTGTGCCCTTAGCGGTGGTCTGCCCCTTGTGGGCCTGAGGAGCACTGGGGGGGGGGGGTCCCCTCTGCAGACGCGTCCCCGTCCCTCCCGTCCCCTCAGCGTTTGCCCTTAACGCCGCCGGCACATTACTGGGATTCCGAGACGGGCGAGAACGACTCCTTTGCCGGCAAGGGGCACACCAACCAGGTGTCCCGGATGGCCGTGGACGAGGCCGGCCGGCTGGTCAGCTGCAGCATGGACGACACCCTGCGTTACACTGACCTCGGCCTGAGGGACTACAGGTGGGGGCCGGGCCGCTGGCAGGGGGGGAGGGGGCACTTCTGGCAATAAGCATGGGCACAGTCAGCAAACATTAGGCACCGGAGTGTACCAGGCACACAGCAAACAGCGGGCACCGGGGCACCCCCATCCACACACACACGCTTCTCGGCACAGACACGTGCGGAGCACAAGGGGAAAGCCGAGGTGGGGCACTGACAAAAGCGGGGGCTTCGCGCGGCCGGAAAGGAGAGTCAGGGCGTGGGCGGGTCAGAGCGCCGGCAGCCGAGGGGCGTGGGCGTGTCCATCTGAAGCCAAGAAACCCCTGTGGTCCAGGGTGGGGGAAGGGGTCCGGGAGGCCGAGAGGAGGTGGGGGGGGGGTTCCTGGCGTCTGAGGCGCTTTGCCCGGGCCCCAGCTGGGAGCCATCAAGTGCCCGAGGCTGCATCTGACCTCGGCTCCTGCTGGGCTGCCCCTTGGGGCCTTGGCAGTTAACATGGGCAGAGTCCGATTTCTCATGTTTCCGGCCATGGCGGCGCGTCCCCAGTGCCCACCTCGGCCAGGCCTGGGGCTCGGCTCTTTCTGCCCCTCCCACCCTTCTCAGAGAACATCCCCCCATGGGCCGATCCCCAGGGGGCGCCACAGACATCTCTCCCCCCGCGACCCCCCTGGCCTCCTTCCCAATCCCTGCCACCCCTCCCCCACAGCTCATTTTCTCAGGTTCTCTGATTTTATAGCACCCCATGCCCCCCCCAGGACGCCCCGGGGACCTCGTAAGGTGGGCGCATCTGTGCCCCCAGGACGTCCCACCTGATGGGTTCCCCTTGCTGTTTCTCTCAGCGGGCAGTGTGTCGTGAAATTGGACGTGCAGCCCAAGTGCGTGGCGGTGGGGCCCGGGGGCTACGCGGTGGTCGTGTGCATCGGGCAGGTGAGGCTGTGCCTGGGCACCTCCTGTGGGGAGGGGTACCTGCCTTGGCAGGGAGCACGGCTGCAGAGTCAGCGAGTGTGCATGTGTCGCCATGCTGTCCTCAGGGCAGGCTCTCCTGGTGGGCCCCGAGAGGCGATGGTCATTGGCAGAGCCATGACTCACACCCAAGCTGCTTTCTCTGGGTCGCGGTGGGGGCAGCTCGGGAGGCCCTGGCGGACCTTTGTCCTCCTCCCGCAGATCGTCTTGATGAAGGACCAGAAGAAGTGCTTCAGCATCGAGGACCCCGGCTACGAGCCCGAAGTCGTGGCCGTGCACCCCTCGGGAAGCACCGCGGCCGTGGGCGGAGCAGTAAGCCCCCTTGTTTGCTTGGCTGCCCCTCCCCCCTTGGCGCAGCATTCTCGGGGCCGGGCGGCCACCATCAGGGCGTGGCTCCCGCAGCTTCTCCTTGGCTTCTCACGACCCCACGGGCGCCGAGTCCTCCCCGTTCTGCAGAGGAGGGGGCTGGGGTCGCAGCGCCAGGACCAGCGTTCTCTGCCCCCCCCCCTCACTCTGGGTGCCCCGTGATGCCCCCGAGCCCTCTCCGGGCGGACTCCTTTGGGCCCAAGAGCCAAGGCTGGCCGGCTGACTGGCGCGGGAAAGACCCGGCCCCACGGGCTGGAGGCCTGCCTCCGTCTGCCCGGGCCGGGGCACTGCCCTGCCGCGTTCCCTCCCTGTCTCCTGGGGCCGCGCTGTGCCCACTGGGGCGGCAAGCTGGGCAGTGAGCCCGCCATCCCGCGGCCTCCCAGTGAGCCTCGCTGACGGTCATGGCTTTGGCCGGTGCTGCCCCGGCCCATTCCAGGAAGTTTGGGGGCCAGAGTGCCAGCGGGCACAGGGTGGGGGGCGGGTGTGGGGGGGCCAGAGTGCCAGCATTCATAGGGGGGCCAGGCAGGGGGTGGGTGTGGGGGTGCTGGGCGTGGGGGGGCCGAGCGCGAGCGAGCCCAGTGCTGCCCCCGGCCCCTCACCCCTCTCACCGTGCCCTTCTGCAGGATGGGAATGTCCGGCTGTACGCGATCCAGGGGGGGGGCGCTGCAGCGCGAGGACAAGCTCCTGGAGGCCAAGGGGCCCGTCACGGACCTGGCCTACTCCCACGACGGGGCCTTCCTCGCCGTCTGCGACGCCAGCAAGGTGGTCACTGTCTTCAGCGTGGCCGACGGCTACTCGGTAAGGGCCCCCCCCCACTTCCCCGGGACCTTGGCGCGACCCACCGCCTCCCGCGGGGGCGGGCAGTGCCCTCGCCCCCAGGCTGTGGGCCCCAGTGTCAGGTGGGGCCTTCTTAGGGAGCTTGGTGCTTCCAGCCCCCCCAATGAGGGGCCTCTCGTCCACCAGCACAGGCACCGGGCGGGCCTTGAGCTCCCGGACGTCATTGCCCCTTGGCCCCCCCCGTACCTGATGGGCACACCACTCGTAGAAGTCACTCGTGCAGCCGGTGCTCGAGGAACCAGGGCCGGGCAGCACATGGCCTTGACCCCCGACCTCAGGGACGTGGGCCGGGCTGGGCCCTGCCTGGGAAGGCCGGAGCGTTGCAGCTCGAGCCTGGTGGGCACGGGTGCTGGGGGTGCCAGCAGGCCCGGCCTTGATTAGGAGCTTTCCCTTTGCCTGGGCCCGGGCACGAGTCCTTTCCTTGGTACAGAGTGGGCGCAAGTTGAGCGTCCCGGCCTTGGAGTCAGAGCGTGGCTGTGGGGACACGGGCCGCTCACAAATCCCGGCCGCTTTGTGGGAGCGCGAGCTTGAGAGTCCCTTCTGCCAGGGAGGGGGAAGGGGGCTCTGCCTCCCCGAGGGGCTGGGGAGGGGCACTGGGGGGGTGCCAGCTGCCTTAAAACGTGGGGTGTGCTCACTGAGCAAGGGCCGGGGCAGGGCCGTTTGCCGGCACAGTCAGGCCCCCGGGCGCCCGCTGGGCCCCTTTGGCACAAGCGACCTCGTTTGTCTCGCGCAGGAGAACAACGTCTTCTACGGGCATCACGCAAAGATCGTCTGCGTCGCCTGGTCCCCCGACAACGAGCACTTTGCCTCTGGGGGCATGGACATGATGGTCTACGTTTGGACCCTGAGTGACCCGGAAACCAGGGTCAAGATCCAAGGTGAGCTCTCCGGGCAGCGGGCCTGTGGCGCGGGCAGGGAGCCCCTGGTGGGTGCTGACCGCCGGCCCTCAGACCCCACGCCCCCTTTCTCAAGCTCGCTCTTTGGAGGCGTCTCCCTCACTGTCACAACCGTCGGTCCCAGAGCCGCGGCGGCCTCTGGGCCCGTGCCAGGACAGGCTGACCGGCGTCCCCGACTCTGGGGCCGAGAGCGCCCAAAGTGACTCTTTAAGAGCAGCGGGGGAAGGGAGAGGAGGCGGCGGCGCCCGGGAGGAGGGTCCTCGGCCCCTCAGCAAGCCAGGGCTTGGCGGAGAAGGGTGCGGGCCGGGCGCGCCTCCGGGGGCTGAGGGGGGGGCGCCACACGGTCACTGCCCCCGTGTTCTGGAGGAGCCAGGCGGAGGGGGCGGCGGGGGTCCCGGGGGGCGAGCCCGAGCCCCCCCTAAAGCCCGGCTCTCTCCCCGCAGACGCGCACAGGTTGCACCACGTCAGCAGCTTGGCCTGGCTGGACGAGCACACGCTGGTCACCACCTCCCACGACGCCTCGGTCAAAGAGTGGACGATCTCCTACTAGCCCGGGGCCGCCGAGCCCTCTCCGGAAGGACCCGTCGGGGGCTTCTTTCTGCCATGGCGCCCGCGCCTGGTGCCTGCCCGGGGACAGCTAATCCTTACTCTCCTCTCCTCACAGGGTGTTCTCGTCTGTCCGTGTATTTCGAAAGCTTTAGCCACTAACAGTTTGCACATTTAAAAGGAAAAGAAGCACTGAAGGACCCCGGGGGGCTGGGGGGGGACCCCAACTCCTCCGTGCAGAACATTCCAGAAGGAGCAGCCGCCCGGCGAGGCTCGCGAGGGGCCCCACGCGCGCACAAGCCGGCCCTCGGCAGCCCCTCCTGCCCCGGCCGAGAGCGCCCGCGCCGAGCCCCACAGAGGGGCCAACGTGAGGGCGCCTGCTGTGGGCGCCCGGGCTGGGTGCTTCGTTTTAAAGCTGCAAACGTGGTTTTCCCCTCTGTCCTCACACTGTGGCCTGTCAGTGATCTCGGCGCCATCCGGGGGCAGGGCGTTCTCCCTGGCACGGGGCCCACCGGGGGGCTTTGAATGGAAACCCCTGCCAGCTGCCCGCCGGCCACTCCCACCTTGTCTTTCCCAGTGCAGAAATTAAAGGAAGTATACAGCAGCGCGGCTCGCCAGCGTCTTTAATTGCTCGGGGATGAGAGACCCAGTGCCTCAGCCCTGGCGGGCAGCCCGCCCCCCAGGGGGAGGCTTCTGCCGCTGATAATGCCAGCTGGGGGGGGCGGTACCGTGCCTTGGAGGGTGGGTCTGGCGGCAGGAGCAGCTGGCAGCCGTGGTTCTTGTCGGGCCGGTCCGGGACCCTCCCCTGGGGAGGGGGCCCTTCCATGCTTGGGTGTCCCCTGCGGAGAGGCACACACCCCCTCCCCCGGCCGAAGCCCTCTCCCCTCGGGAACAATTGTGTGGCGGGGGGGGGGAGGGGGGGCTGGTCCTGCCACTGCCCATGGGCCCTGCCACCGGAAAGGGAGAACCAGGTTCCATGCGGGTGTCAGCCGGGGAGGCCGTGGTCGTTTTACAGACGGAGAAGCTGAGGCTGGGAAGGGGTCTGGGGAAGCAAGCAGGCCGGTGGCAGAGGGGCTTTGTACCCACACTGCCGCCTGGCAAATCCAAATCCGTGTGGCCGCGCTTTGCCTCCCCCACCAGGCAGCGCGCAGTGAGACGCTCCCGGGTGCATTTGTGTGGGCAGGGCTGCCCTCCCTGCTCCCCCAGACTGGATCCTGCCCCTGGGGGCGAGGCTGGGCCCCTTCCTGGGCCCTCCTTGTGGGCAGCGCCCCACCCCAGTCTCGGCCCTCCATGTCCCCTTGACCAGTACGGGCCACACCCCAGCTCCCAACTTTGGGCCGCTGGCTTCTGTGGGGTCGTCAGCTCGGGCCGGACAGACCCCGGGTCTTAGCCTGCGAGCGCTCCACCTTGGGGTCCCGAGAAGCGGCTTCCAGGCCTGGAGGCCGACAGCGGGCCAAGCGAGCAGAGGCTCGCCCCTTACTTGGGAGCTGAGCCCTGGGCTCGCTTCTCCAGGCCACCTGCCGCCGTGGCGGCCCTCAGGCTGCCCTCAGCCTCCGAGCATGGAGGGAGCTGCCTTCAGCGTCCGAGCGCGTCCGGGGGAACTTGGGAGGGACAGACAGACGCACAGCTTGCTTTTTCCTTCAGATTTTCCCCACCGCCCTAACTTTGCTCCTTCCTGTCAAGAGCGTAAGATGGCTTCTTGGAGGCTCCCCTCCCCCCACTCGCTTGTTCTCCCCCTCGTGTCCTCTCTTGCTCTCTCTGCTTTGCTTGCTCCCATTGGCTCTTTCTTTCTTGCTCGCTCTCCTCAGCTCTCACTCTCCCTGTTTCTCTCACTCACCGGCTCTCTTGCTCTCTTTGGCTCTCTCATTCTCTCTTCAGCTCTCTCACTTGTTCTCTTCGGCTCTTGCTCACTCAGCAGCTCTTACTCTCGCTCCCTGTTTCTCTTGCTCACCAGCTCTCTCACTTGTTCGCTTGGGCTCTCGCTCACTTGCTATCTCTCGCTCTCGCTCACAGACTCTCTCACTTGCTCTCTTGGGCTCTGGCTCGCTTGCTAGCTCTGGCTCGCTGGCTCCCATTCCCTCCTCGCTTCCTTGCTCACTTTTGCCCAGTCCCCCTCTCTCAGCGTGTGCCTTGCTGTCCCGCCAGCCGTCTCCGTCGCTCGCTCTGTTTCTTTGCCGAGTTCTCCCGCCCGCTGTCTTGTCCTGCTTCATCCCTTTCTCTCCCCTGCCCACGTAGTCACCCGGGTGACTGTCCTTGTGTGACTTAAAAACTTAGGCTGTGGAACAGCCCCCCTGGGACCGAGCTGGGCTGTGAGGGCGGCTGGAGCCGCTGGGGCCGCTCCTCTCCGTCGTCACCTGGGGCGCAGGCTGGATCCCTCGGCAATGGGGGGTGGGCCGGGCTCGGGCCTCCAGCTCTGACTTGGGCAGCTGCCCCCACAGCAGGGGCTGGGCTTCGGCACTGGGGTGGCCCTTGCTGTGTCGTGGCCGGAGGTCCCCCCTCTCTGCCATGCTTGTCCTTCGCCACTGGGTCAGCGTTCCGCCGCCGTCGCCTGCGCGGTCATTGCTCCATTTGCTGTGATTCTCCCAGGCTCCCCCTGGGCCGAGCTCCGGGACTCCGGCGTGAAAGCCGTGGTCACTGTGATGGAAGCGGTTTTTTCCTGAAAGTGGAGACTTTCCCAGAGAAGCTCTCTTCCTGCGCAGCCGCTTTTGCTTTAATAAAGTAGAGCGCGATTGTCACAACGGCCCCCCCCCTTCCCCGTTGGCGGAAGGGGGGGTCACAAATCGTCGATTGACTCCCGACACCATTCGTAGTCATGGGGAGCCATGAAACAGGCCGAGCCTTCCTTGCCCACCCGCGGGCGGCTCTGAGGAATGGGTGGGGGGGCTCCGTGGGGCTTCGGCCGCGTCTCAAGGAGAGGGTCCGGGCCGCGTTGCCTTCAGATCCCGCGTCCGCGGTTGGGAGATGTCGCCCTGCGTGTGCGCGTGATTGATGTAACGAGGATCATGGCGCCTTCGGTCCGGCGGGATTTGTGACGCTGCTCATTGACCTAACGGGGGGACACCAGGAAAGCGCGGGTCTGGCCTTTAGTCCCCCCGGATTGGAGCCTCGGTTTCCCCGACCAAGGAGCCGAGCCAGGTCCCTTACGGGGAGGACTCGGAAGTTCGCTCCTAGCGAGGTGCGGGCCAGCTCTTGTTGCTGACCGTCTGTCTCCTGTTCCAAGTGCCCGGTGCCAAATGTCCCGGGTTCTGTAATAGTGACAAATAAAGCTGCCGCCTCGGCCTGTCTGCCTCCGGCCCGCGCCACCTTCTCTCTGCGCCGCCCTTAGCGGAAAAGTACCTGGGGGGAGGGGGGCATGTAACACAACATGCATGTGCGCAACATAACCTTGGGCGGCATTTGTATACATGCGTGTAACATGCATGCACTGTGTAGCACGTGTGTCTGACATTTGTGTGGTGTGACTAGCTGGCTGCATTTATGTGCACACGTGTGAGGTGACATGCATGCGCTGTGTGGCACACGTCTGTGTGTAACATGCATTAGTGTGTACGTGTGTGACATTTGTGGTGCGTCTGTGTGTGTCACATGACACATTTATGAGCGCGTGTGTATGATCCCATCGCAGCGCCGGGCTCCCAGCCAAGCAGCGGCCGGGCCTGGAAGCGCGGGGGCCGAGGCGTGATTCCCCACGCGCAGGAAAGAAGAGGCGAGCCCGGAACCGACCTACCCGGGGCTCGAGGCCAGTTGGAAGGCGCCCAGCTCCGTCCCCGGGGTCCCCGAGCTCCTGACTGCGGGGAGGACACGGCTGTGAGAGATGGCACGGGGGCCGGCTCCTACAATATCCCCCAGGTTCGAGGCTTAGGGTCTAACTGAATGAACACAAGTGAAGCGGGAACCCCGCCCTGGGTCAGCGGAGACGCGGCTCCCTCACAGGCAAAGCAGGCCGGAGCTTGGGAAGGGGGCTGCCCGAGCGGGGAGGGGGGGGCCTTGGAGATGCCGGGCTCCCCGAAAGGCGGGGCTCGCAGGAATAGCAAGGGGCTGGTTCGGCCGCGCTCGGGCCCCTGGAACGGCCTCCGCTCATCCAGAAACGGAATGACCTGCCTCAGGAGACAGTGGGTCCCGCCCTCGGGAGGCCTTGAACCCCTTGTCACCCACTGGGGGGGGGTCATCTTCAGGGGTAAAGGATTTCTGACGCCCGTGGTAATGAAATCCTGTGACCATGGCAGTGACAATGGAGAGATTGGGGGGGGGGGAGGGGAGCCGCAGAGGAAATGGCCCCCGAGCCCACCCCCGGGGAAAATGCCCTGAGCCATCCCGGGAAAGTGCCCCGAGCCCCGCCTGGCGGAAGTTCAAGGAGCCTGTGAAGCACCTGCCTGTGCAGAGCCCTGCTGGCGGCATTGGAGATGAGATCCGTTACTCAAATTAGGGGGTGATCTCAGTGACTTGGGGGGGCTCCTTTACGCGTTCTCCTCTGCACGTTTCCGTGTGGGAAGGCCCGGCCTCCCTAATGCCCGGAAGGCCCGCTTCCGCCCACTAATGGCATTCCAAATGGGGGCTGGAGCCGGGGGAACCCCACATTTGGAGGCAGCAGCCCCCCTAAGTGCCTGTGGACTCCGAGAGCCACCCCTGGGCCCGGGAACCCAGGAGCCGCAGAACTCGGGCTGCTCACAGCCCAGAAACGGCCAGATCGGCCAGGTGCTGTGGGAAGGGGAGGGCCAGAGGGAGGCCCGAGTTCCGCCTTCGCCCAGAGCACCCAACCCACGCCTTGCTAAAAAGAGCTTCTCCCCAGCGCGGGCAGAGAGCCCAGGTCCTTGCACCCCACTGGAAAGGCCGCTCCAGCAAGTCGAGGAGGGCCTCGAAGGCGCGGGGAGCCCCGGGCGCTCAGGCCACGCGGCCACGCGTGTTTAACTGCACGAAGGGCGAGGTTCAGCTTTTTAGAGCATTCATTAAACAAAAAGAGCCCGGTCCCCTCCCACACCCCGGCCCCCCCAGCTTTCCCCCCATCAGTACAGAGGTCCATCCGGCGGGAGAGTCACGCTCCCGGGAGCCCACGGGCCTTCGCGTCAGCCCCCACCAGCCCGAGCCTGGATCCTGGAGGATCCCGCCCATTTTACAGATGGGGAGACTGAGGCAAATGGCGCCCCGCCTCACCGAGCTGGGCAGCATCCAAGCCGGATCGATCTTCCCGACTTCAGCATCCCTTGGCTGCAGGCGGACGAGCCCCGCGCCTTTAGGAAGCGCTTTAAGGGCCTCGCTCATCCTCAGCTCCCCTGGGGGGACCCGAGGCTCCTTTTAGCCTCCTGTTCTAGGGGGGACCCAGCGGCAGTGAAGGGGCCCCTCGAGGGCACATTGAACCCTTCTTCTGCCCCGTGTCCCAGCTGGTCCTGCCCAGGTTATTAGTAAGCGCCTGATGTTTGCCCTTCCAGGGACAACCCGTTCTTGCCCTCATGGAGGCTCCTGGTCCCCGGCAAGGTCATTTGAGGAGGGGAGAACATGGCCCCGGGACTAAGAGCTTGTAGGACCCAGGAGCCCTAAGGAGGCTGAAAGGGAGGCGGGCCCAGGGATGGAGAGCTACCCTGAGGGAATGGACCGGGGTGTGTCAGTGCCGTGTGTGCCCACATAGCCCTGGGCAGCCGCTGACCTGGGCACACTGCCCTGTGCCTATATGTCAGTGTGCCGTGTGTGCCCATATGGCAGTGGGCAGCCGCTGACCTGGGCACACTGCCCTGTGCCCGTATGCCAGTGTGTGCCGTGTCAGTGCCACGTGTGCCCACATGGCACTGGGCAGCCGCTGACCTGGGCACAGGGCAGTGTGCTGCCCCTTTACACTAGCCAAGTTAAGCGAGCAGCTGCTGGGGAGCTCGAGGCAAAACTCAGTCCAGAGGCGACGCTCCCTGGACCTGCCGGGCTGCCCCTGGCCTGATTCCAAGGCAAATCCACCGAAGAAGTCTCCACAACGGCAGCAGCGAAAATGGCGGCGTTTGTTCATAAAGGATGAAAAGGAAGACTAGGAAGCCTTGAAAGCCGAGAGGAAGCGGGTCTTGTCTTAAATAGAATTCTTTGCTCCTCTAGCACGCTCTGAAATATTGAAAAAAAAAATCTGGGGCAGCCGGGTGGCGCAGTGGGTAGAGCACCAGCCCTGAAGTCAGGAGGACCTGGGTTCAAATCCGGACTCAGACACTTAACCAGTCCTGGCTGTGTGACCCTGGGCAACTCACTTAACCCCAATTGCCTCAGCAAAAAGCAAAATAATAATAATAATAATAAAGAAAAAAGAAATTAAAGACATTATCTCTGAGTTTTCCAGAGCTTCTGTAGAGGAAAGCCAGCCTACAAGAAGGTTTTTGGTGTGCAGATTACCCAGAGGAAAGGAAAGGGGCTGAAACCTCTGATTTTATGCAAACTAAGCATGGGCTTCAAGGGAGAAAAAGCATAAATGGAAACAACAGGGAGAAAAAGCATAAATGGAAACAGGGAGAAAAAGCATAAATGGAAACAACAGGAA
>JAJPUD010018874.1:11636-27707 GCA_023553655.1 Myrmecobius fasciatus | reverse complement strand
TTTTTTCATAAAACCAACTCTTAGTTTTATTTATTAATTCAATAGTTTTCTTATTTTCAATTTTATTAATCTCTCCTTTTATTTTTAGAATTTCCAATTTGGTATTTAATTGAGGGTTTTTAATTTGTTCTTTTTCTAGTTTTTTTAATAGTAAGCCCAATCCATTATTCTTCAATTTCTCTGTTTTATGCAAGTAAGCATCTAGAGATATAAATTTACCCCTTACAACCGCTTTGGCCGTATCCCACAAATTTTGGTATGTTGTCTCATTATTGTCATTCTCCTGGATGAAATTGTTGATTGTGTCTATCATTTACTCTTTCACCCATTCATTCTTTAGGATTAGATTATTTAATTTCTAATTAACTTTTGGTCTATTTTCTCCTGGCCTTATATTGCATGTGATTTTTATTGCATCATGATCTGAAAAAGATGCATTTACTACTTCTGCCTTTCTGCATTTGATTTTGAGGTTTTTATGCCCTAACATGTGGTCAATTTTTGTATAAGTTCCATGAACCACAGAGAAAAAAGTAAACTCCCTACTGTCTCCATTCAATTTTCTCCAAAGATCTATCATGCCTAACTTTTCTAACAATTTACTTCCCTAATTTCTTTCTTATTTATTTTGTGGTTTGATTTATCTAATTCAGAGAGAGCAAGGTTGAGATCCCCCACTAATATAGTTTTGCTGTCTATTTCTTCTTGCATCTCTCTTAATATCTCCTCTAGGAATTTGGATGCTATACCACTTGGTGCACATATATTTAGTATTGATATTGCTACATTATCTATGTTATCCTTTAGTAAAATATAGTTTCCTTCCTTATCTCTTTTGATTAGATCTATCTTTGTTTTTACTTGATCTGAGATCAGAATTGCTACTCCTGCTTTTTTTTTCTTCACCTGAAGCATAATATATTATGCTCCAGTCTTTTACCTTCCCTGGTATGTGTCTCTATGCTTTAGATGTGTTTCTTGTAAACAACATATTGTTGGATTCTGGTTTTTAATCCAGTCTGCTATCCCCCTTTATGGGAGAGTTCATCCCATTCACATTCACAGTTAAAATAACTAATTCTGTATTTCCTGCCATCTTATTTACCCAAGTTATGTTTTTCTCTTTCCTTTCCCCTTTCTCACTTCCCCTCTCCCCAGTATTTTGGTTTTGATGACCACCTCCCCCAAACAGTTTTCCCCACTTTAGAGCCTCTCCCCCTTTTTTACTCCT
Source organism: Myrmecobius fasciatus (assembly GCA_023553655.1). Lineage (NCBI taxonomy): Eukaryota > Metazoa > Chordata > Mammalia > Dasyuromorphia > Myrmecobiidae > Myrmecobius > Myrmecobius fasciatus. Next base: position 26,476 of record JAJPUD010018874.1, on the reverse strand, counting down.
TTCCCCTGATTCTTCTACTTTCCCTTCTATTAATCTATCCCTTTCTTTTCTTTTCTTTTTTTTTTGCTGAGGCAAATTGGGGTTAAATGACTTGCCCAGGGTCACACATCTAGGAAGTATTAAGTGCTTGAGGCCAGGTTTGAACTCAGGTCCTCTTGACTTCAGGGCTGGTGCTCTAACCACTGCACCACCTAGGTGTTCCCTATCCCTTTCTTTTCCTCCTTTTCCTCCCACTTCCCTATAAGGAAGGACAAGTTACTGTGTGAAACTAAATGTGTCTGATATACTCTTTTAGAGCCCAATATGATGAGAGTAAGATTTATACAATGCTCATCTCCCTCCCTTATTTCCCTCAATTATATATACCTTATTTTTACCTCCTTTTTTTTAACCTTATTTTACTATCTTTTCCCTCTTTTTTTCAGTATGGTAGCCTTTCCACCTCTAGTTTTTTTTTTCATATTATCAAAGTAATACCAAATTATACCCCCAATCTTTAAGTATCCCCATAGTAGAAATATAGTTTCAAGAGTTCTTTCCTTTTTACCTTTTTATGCTTCTCTTGAGTTCTGTGTTTGGAGGTCAAATTTTTTGTTCAAATCTGGTCTTTTCATTAGAAATAAGTGAAATTCACCTATATCATTAAATAACCATCTTCTTCCCTGGAAAATAATGCTCATTCTAGCTGGATAGATTATTCTTGGCTGTAATCCAAGTTCCTTTGCCTTTCAGAATATTTAGTTCCAGGCCCTTCGATCCTTCAATGTGGAGGCTGACAGTCTTGTGTGATTCTAATTACAGTTCCTCAATATTTGAATTGTTTCTTTCTAGCTACTAGCAATATCTTTTCCTTGGTGCGATAGTCCTGAAATTTAGACACGATATTCCTTGGGGATTTAATTTTGGGGTGTCTTTCAGGAGGTGATTGGTAAATTCTTTCAATGGTGATTTTGCCTTATGATTCTAAAATATCAGGGCAGTTTTCTTTCAAGATTTCCTGGAAGATATTGCTTAGATTCTTTTTTTTTCATCATGGCTTTCAGGAAGTACAATAATCCTTAGATTGTCTCTCCTATATCTATTTTCCAAGTCAGTTGTTTTTCCTAGGAGATAGTTCATATTTTCTTCTATTTTTTTCATTTTTTTGTTTTTGTTTGACTGATTTTTGAAGTCTTATTGAGTCATTCACTTGCATTTGTTCAATTCTAATTTTCAATGTATTATTTTTTTATATTTTTATATTTTTTATATTTTTTTATTATATTTTTTGTAATTGGCCAATTTGTTCATTGTATATTTTTTCCATTTTTGTTTTTCAGTAAATTGGTGTCTTTATCATATCTCTTTTGGAGGGCTTCTTGTACTGATCTCAATTCATTTCCCCATTTATCATCTAGCTCTCTTTTGAGATTCTTTATGCAATCTTCCAGGAAGGCCTTGTGAAAGGTTGGACCAGGTCATGTCTTCCTTGATGGCTTCCTCTGAAGTTGCTTTGCCTATAGGAACCTCAGAATCTGGGGTTTGCCCTTCTTTCTCTCCATAAATGCTGTCTATGGTGAGAGCTCTCTTTTGTTTCTTACTCATTTTTTTTTAAAAGCTTGGGGTCTGTACAAAGCAGAGAAGCAGCGGCTGTGGTAATTTGCTCTGGGGCAATTCTGCTAATTAACTTCCAGTGCTGGGCTCTCTGGACTGGGACCGGTGTTTGCAATGGGCTACAAACTACCTTTTACAAAAGGCAGATTTGCTAGAGCACCTGCCCATAATCAGGGCTGAGTGTCCCAAGAACCTCAGATAGAGTCCCCAGGTGTTTAGAATCTGCCACGCTGAGTTCTGCCTCTTTTTCTGCCCCATCTCCTGGAGCTGTGCCCAAACTCGGCGAACTGCCTGAGCCCCTGACAGACTGAAACAGATCTGCTATGGAACTCTTCAAAGAACTTTCTGCAAGGAATATTTTGTAGTCCAAATGTTTCTGGGTTCTTTGACTTAAAAATCAGTTCAGAGGCTTAATCTGCTGTTGATCTGAGAGAAGGTCAGAAGAGGACACAGAGTGTAGTATCTTCACTTCGCCATCTTGACTCTGCCTTCCTCGTTACTGGTCATTTTAAGGAAAACTTTATTCCTATACTCTAGTATTTTTAATAGGAGTGGGCATTGAATTTTATCAAATGATTTTTCTGCATCTATTGAAATAATCATATGATTTTTGTTAATTTGGTTATTGATTTAGTTAATTATGCTAGTAGTTTTCCTAATATTGAACCAACCCTGCATTCCTGGTAATAAAATCCTATTTGGTTATAATGTATTATCCTGGAGATGACATTCTGTAATTTCTTTGCTAATATTTTATTTAAGATTTTTGCATCAATATTCATTAGGGAAATTGGTCTATAGTTTTCTTTCTGTTTTCACCCTACCTGGTTTAGCTATCAGCACCATATCTATATCATAGAAGGAATTTGGTAGTATACCTTCTTTCCCTATTTTTTCAAATATTTTATATAGTATTGGAATTAATAGTTCTTTAAATGTTTGGTAGAATTCACATATAAATCCATCTGGCCCTGAAGATTTTTTTCTTAGGGAGTTGATTAATAACTTGTTCTATTTCTTTTTCTAAAACGGGGTTGTTTAAGTAATTTATTTCCTCTACTGTTAATCTGAGCAATCTATATTTTTGTAGGTATTCCTCCATTTCACTTAGATTATCAAATTTATTGACATAAAGTTGGGCAATATAACTAATTATTGCTCTAATTTCCTCTTCTTTGGTGGAAAGTTCTCCTTTTTCATTTTTGAGACTAACAATTTGATTTTCTTCTTTCCTTTTTCTAATCAAATTAATTAAAGGTTTCTCTATTTTGTTGGGTTTTTTAAAAATAAAATCAACTCTTAATTTTATTTATTAATTTAATAGTTTTTTTTTTACTTTCAATGTTATTAATCTCTCCTTTTATTTTCAGAATTTCAAATTTGGTATTTAATTAGGGAATTTTAAATTTATTCTTTTTCTAGCTTTTTAAATTGCAAGCCCAATTCATTAATCTTCTCTTTCTCTATTATATGCAAGTAAGCACCTAGACATAAAATTTCCCTGAATAACTGCTTTGACAGCATCCCCCAAATTTTTGCATGTTGTCTCATTGCTGTCATTCTCTTGGATGAAATTGTTGATTGTATCTATGATTTGTTGTTTCACCCACTCATTCTTTAGGATTAGACCATTTAGTTTCCAATTAATTTTTGGTCTATTTTCTCCTGGCCTTTTATTACATGTAATTTTTAATTGCATCATGATGTGAGAAAAATGCATTTACTATTTCTTCTTTTCTGTATTTGATTTTGAAGTTTTTAATGCCCTAAAACAAGGTCAATTTTTGTATAGGTTCTATGTACTGCCAAGGAAAAAAAGGATATTTCTTTCTGTCTCCATTCAATTTTCTCCAAAGGTCTATCATCCCTAAGTTTTCTAGGATTCTATTTACCTCTTTAACTTCTTTCTTCTTTATTTTGTGGTTCGATTTATCTAGTTCTGAGAGAGCAAGGTTGAGATCCCCCACTAGTATAGTTTTGCTCTCTAATTCTTCCATACATATATGTTTAGTATTGAAATTACTTCCTTATCTGTAGTACCTTTAAGTAGGATGTAATTTCCTTTCTTATCTCTTTTAATTAGATCTGTTTTTTTGTTTTTGCTTGATCTGAGATCAGGATTGCTACCCCTGCTTTTCTTTTTATTTTTTTACCTCAACTGAAACATAATAGATTCTGCTCCAGCCTTTTACCTTTAGCTAAATGTATCACTCTAAATTTAAATGAGTTTCTTGTAAATAACAAATTGTAGGATTCTGTCTTTTAATCCAGTCTGCAATCTGCTTCTGTTTTATGGGAGAGTTCATCCCATTCATATTCACAGATAAAATTACTAACTTTGTATTTCCTGTCATCTTGTTCACTCCAAATTATATTTTTCTCTTCCCTTTCCCCCTTTCCCTCCTCCCTAGTATTTTGTCACTTATCACCCCCTCCCTTAAATAGCCCTCCCCTTTTGCAGCTCCTCCTTCTTATACCTTTCCCCTTCTATTTCTGTTCTCCCTTCTATTAGTCTCACCCCTTCTTTTTCCCCTTTCCTTCCTACTTCCCTATAGGGTAAAACAAGCTTCTCCATGAAGCTAAATGTGTCTGATATTCTCTCTTTTAGTCAAATATGATGAGAATAAGATTCACACAATGCTCATCCCCCTTACCTCTTTCCCTCAGTTGCCATAGAGATATAATTTACTCCATTTTAACTCCATTTTTCTTTTCTTCCAGTAGAATCACCTTTCCTCCTCTAGTTTCTTTTTTTAAATCATTACAATAAAATCAAATTACATCTGCACCCTCTAAGTATACCCATAACAGAGATACAGATCTCCAAAGTTAAAATATCTTCCCATATAGAGATTCAAGCTTCTTAACTTTTTTTTCCTTTTTACCTTTGTATGCTTCCCGAGTTCTGTATCTGAAAATCAAATTTTCTGTTCAGCTCTGGTCTTTTCATCAGAAATAGATGAAATTCACCTGTTTCATTGAATATCCATCTTTTTCCCTGAAAGATAATGCTCAGTTTTGCTGGAGAGTTGATTTTTGGCTGCAATCCAAGTTCTTTTGCCTTTCAGAATATCAGATTCCATGCCCTTGAATCTTTTAAAGTGGAAGTGGCTAGGTCCTAGGTAATACTAATTGTGGCTCCCCTATATTTGAACTGTTTCCTTCTGGCTGCTTGCAATATTTTCTCCTTGATTTGATAATCCTGAAATTTAGCTATGATGTTCCTTGGAGTTTTCATTTTGGAGTCTCTTTCAGAAGGTGATTGATTAATTCTTTCAATGGCTATTTTACCCTCTGGTTTTAAGATAGCTGGGAGTTATCCTTGATGGTTTCCGGAAAGATGATATCTAGGCTCTTTTTTTTTAATCATGGTTTTCAGGAAGTTCAATAATTCTTAGACTGGCTCTCCGAGATATATTTTCCAGTTGTTTTTCTGATGAGGCATTTCTTCTACTGTTTCTTTTTGTTTTGTTTTGTTTCACTGATTCTTGAAGTCTCATTGAGTCACTCATTTTCATTTGTTCAATTCTAATTTTTAGTGAATTATTTTCTTCAGCTAGGTTTTTTTTCCTGAAGCAATTAGGGTTAAGTGATTTGCCCAGGGTCACACAGCTAGAAAGTGTTAAGTGTCTGAGACAAGATTTGAACTCAAGTCCTCCTGACTTCAGGGCTGGTGCTCTATCCACTGTGCCACTTAGCTGCCCCAGTTATTATTTTTTTAACTCCTTTTGCATTTGGCCAGTTGATGTGTTTTGTTCATTGCATTTTTTTTTCCATTTGACAAATTCTGTTTTTCAATGAATTGGTTTCTTTTTCATATTTATTTTGTAAGGAGTTATTTGCCTTTTCCATTTCATCAAATGTATTTTTAAAAGGAGTTTTCTTCAGATAATTTCTGCTTTTCCTTTTCCATACCTTCTTGAAAAGATCTCATTTCCTTTTCTTCTAATTCTCTTTTAAGATCCTTTTTGAATTCTTCCAAGAGAGCCTTGTGTGATGGGAACCAACTCATATCACCCTTTGGGGCTTCATCTGGAGATGATTTGCCCTTATGATTTTCAGGGTGTGAGGTCTGTTTTTCTCTTTTTCCATAAAAGCTCCCTATGGTCAGAGTTCTTTTGCTTTTTTGCTCATTTTTTTAAAGTTTGAAGTCTACTCTTAAGGCAAAGAGCAACAGCTGCTTTAGTTTGCCCTGGGGCCAGTCTTGCTGACGGACTTCCTATGCTGGGTAGTCATGGCTAGGTCAGTTCTGGGGTTCAGGATTTCACAATTTGCCTTTTGTATCTGCTTGGGTGTCTTACAGCTAATCTGCTCATCCAGTTCCATTTTATCTGCAACCTCTTCCCCAAACAAATCTACTCTTTGTCAAAGAAAATGGCCACTATGAATTCCTCACATGACAAAACCCAAGCTTTGGTACCTATCATCATCTGGTGTAACTCATATCATTTTTGGATCCTCGAACCATATTATTTAGTACCAGCCTAACATCCTCTCTCTCTCTCTCTCTCTCTCTCTCTCTCTCTCTCTCTCTCTCTCTCTCTCTTTCTCTCTCTCTCTCTGCCCAATAACCTGTCTCTCTACCTCCTCCTTCTTTCCCTCCTTTCTTCCTTCCTTCCTTCCCTCCCTCCCTCCCCCCTTTTTTTTCCAACATCCTTCCCTCTCTCTCTCTGTCCAATATCCTACTTCTTTCTCTTTGCTCAACATCATAATCTACAATCAATAATACTTATCAATTTTATCAATAATATTTATCAATATTATGACAATAATAACTCCTCTTTCCCCTTAAAATTCCATTCTCCTAGACTGCCTGAAATCTTTGAAATGACAGTAATCTATTTGAGATAAAATGGGAGCAAAATGACAATTCTCACTCCCCTTAATTTTGATCTAAGAATTAACACCAAGAAAATACAGGGTCTCCATCAACCAGCACCACGCCATCCATACATGGAACCATCAGTTACAACAAATAGAGAAATTTTTAATATTGTTGCTAAGTTCACTCATATTGGCAGTATACTTTCCAGAGATGTAACAGTAGATTAAAAGTTTTATGCATGCATTGCCAGCTCAGTATTTGGGAGACTCATAAGGAAAGTGTAAGAGGGAAGAGATTATTGGACTGCCTACTTATCTGAAGATCTACAAAGCCTCTGTGCTGACCTCATTTGTTGTATGCCTGTGGAACCTAGATAGTCTATCAACATATTAATTTGCTTCCATTTGAATTGTTTTAGGATGATTCTAAATCTCTCCTGGCAAGCCAAGGTACTGGACACTGAGGTCCTTTCTAAACCTCAACTGCCAATTATTCAAACTCTATCTTTTATAGAGAGTGCAACTCCAATGGGTGGGCCACACTGTTTCAGGGCCAAATGTACCTTTACCTAAAAGACTATTTTATTAGAGAATTCACACAAGTCAGGGACTCTCTTAGAAGACTTGATATGAAAATATGCTCAAGGTTTCTCTGAAGAACTATAGAATCATTTGTGAGACATGGGAGATACTGGAAACAGACTGCTAAGCATGGTGTGCCCACATCAAAGAAGTTGCTGTGCTCTAGGACCAAAGTAGAATTGAAGTAGCTCAAAAGAAACCTGAGATGTGCAACTTTAGACACTGCCACTCCAAAACTTCATATGTACTATTTCTGCCTGAACAGTGGTAGAGCTTTAACTCCAAGATAGGGATATCTTTTTGGTTCTCTTTGAGAATTAAGCACAGGAACCAGTCATTAACTATACCCCCTAAAAAAATCTTTCTGAAAGAGGTGGAAGAAAGGAAAGAGGGACAAGAAAGATGTATTTGCAGAAGCAATTGATAGTTTGAAAATCACAAACTAAAGTATTGATTTGGGGGAGGGGGCAGTGAAGGCAATGGAGTTAAGTGATTTGCCCAGGGTCACACAGCTAGAAAGTGTTTTAAGTGTCTGAGGTCAGATTTGAATTCAGATCCTCCTGAGTTCAGGGCTGGTGCACTATCTACTACACTAGCTGCTTTTTAAAGTATTGATTTTTTTTTTTTTTTTTTTTTGCTTTTTGCTGAGGCAATTGAGGTTAAGTGACTTGCCTGGGGTCACACAGCTAGGGAATGTTAAGTGTCTGAAACCAGATTTGAACTCAGGTCCTCCTGACTTCAGGGCTGGTGCTCTATCCACTGCGCCACCTAACTGCCCCTAAGTATTGATTTTTAAAATAATTTTTTTTTCAATTTGTATGTATATTAAAATTGGAAACCTGATTGTAAATTACATGAGATTCCTATCCATTTTTGTGATAGGCTATGTTACATCTATTTGGCTATCACTTATGAAAATTGTGAGACTGCTACTTAAGTTATTTAGGATTATTGTAATATTGAAACCTAAAATTGATAAGGGGTTCAGTCATGTGAAGAATTCATAGTGGCCATTCTCTTTGGCAAAAAGTAGATTTGTTTAGGGAAGAGGTTGCAGGCAAAATGGAGGCATACAATAAACACCAAGAATGTAGCTATGAAATAGAGTGAGAGAGCACAGAAAGGGGTTTTAATAATGATGGAAAAGACAAATTTCTTAGTGAAACTTGCCATTTGTCAGGAGAAAGGAAATCACCATGAGGTTGGTATGCCCTTAGTTGGCAGGCTAAATCCTTAAATTAGCTGCAAGGAGAAGTGGGGTTGGGAAGCTTGGTGGAGTAGAAGAGACACTACATGGCATGGGGGAAGAGGGAAGGGAAAAGTCACCACAGATTGCCATGATGGGCTTACCTAAAGATGGCAGCAATGGTCTATAGGTAGATTTTGTGGGGAGGATGACAAGGATTCCTGACAGAGCATGGCAGGTTCTCCTCTGCAGAAGGTAGGTTTCAGGAGTTTGACATAACTTGGATTTCTTTAGGATTGAAAACTGTATACTTGTTATTTTCATGATCTGTTGGCTTGGGAAGGTGAAGGCTTATCCACCCTTTCCCTCACTGGGTGTGGCTGTTCAGGTCTATGATTGTTTTAAGGCAAAGTCATTTGTGATGCTATATCAAAAATATTGCTACTGCTAAGCAATGCAAGGAATTTATAAGAGAAGTTTGTTAGAATTCTGGTTAACTGCAAATTCTCTGAAAATGATTATTTCAAAACCCATTCAGCAAATTATGTAATTATTTATTAAGTGGTTCATTATTTAATGAATATGATCTATAGATTTCTTGTTCTACAGACACATGGGACAGATAGTTTAGGATTTGAAACCTAGTTAGTGAAACTTGCTATTGAGATGAAATCTCTTGAGATTACAACGGTTACTGTTTTGTGTCTTGAATTTGGGAATGATTATTTGATGAATTATTAAGTTAGCAAACCACCATCTGAGAGCTAAATTGACTAAAGTGGGATTGTTACTACATGATTGGTTGTCAAGTATGCTCTCATGCTGAGGCCCTGAAGGATCAGTTTTGATGTTATTATAATCATGTCCCTGCTTTTTCTTCTTATAGCAAATTTCTATAATTGGAGTAAGTGGTCAATAGAAACCATAAGCACAATTCAAGTATGTAATATTTTGCTGTTTTCTTTTTTTGGGGGAAGGGCAGATATCTTTTTTTTTAATTAAAGCTTTTTATTTTCAAAACATATACATGGATAATTCTTCAACAAAGAAACTTGCAAAACTTTGTGTTCCAATTTCCCCCCCTTCATCCATACTTCCTCCTAGATGTCAAGTAGTCCAATATATTAAACATGGCAGAAATACATCAAATCCAATATATGAATGCATATTTATACAATCATCTTGCTGCACAGGGAACATCAAATCAAACCAGAAAAAAATGAGAAAGAAAATAAAATGTTTTGCTGTTTTCAATATGAAAATATGTAATCATATCTTATAATTAGGTAAATTTGGCTTAGTCAATCATCTGTTGCTATATATCTGTATGAAATAAGTTGGTTTTTTTTAAAGACCTTATGTAAATGTAAAAAATTGATACAATTATCTATGGGACCTGTTATTTTATTATTGAAACTAAAGCTGAAATATCTTTCTTATGGCTTAGTGAAGAGGAGTTTAATGTACTCAAGTTTTTAGAGGGATGTAACTTAAGGAATATTTTGTTACATCAATGGGAAAGTCACTTTTATTTAATTTTGTTACTAAAGTGGGAGTAACATTTGTTTATTTGTGCAGTGTTTTCTTTTGAATAATTTATATTGAAAAATTCCTGGTCAATCTATATTAGCCTTTCCCAGTCCATCCTATAACAAACGTTGGCAAAAGAGGAGGAATACCTTTTAAAAAAATACTGACAGAGGCTTTACATATATGCCTCATATAGAAATCTGGGTTAATCTATATCAATATCCTGCTTTTGACAGGTAAATGAGACCTGTTAATGAAGGATTTTGTGAATACCTCTGTTATTCTGATGAAATTTCCCCTTTCTGAAAATTGCTTTTGGGATATAATGTAGTCTCTATTAAAAATGATTCCTTATTAGCTATTTACAGAATCTTCAGAGAAATTATAAGCTCATCTCCCAAGAATGAGAGTTCTACTCTTATTGCTTTCTCACCCTCTCTCTAGTTCTCTTAGGTTTGTTTTCCTATAGGTTTTGAGCAATTCACCTTCAAATGACCAGCACTAGACTATTGACCAATGTCAGGAGTCTGATTCAACCCACTGTATCTTCAAGCAGCTCAAGCCCCTCCAAATGATACCCTGTGGGATGACCCAGCTCAAGCCCATTCTCACTAGGAATTAGTTTCAGAAGATATCGTTGCCCCTTATCCTGAATGACTTGGAGCCCCATTTTTTGGGGAAGGAACTAGAACTGGTTGGTGAATGGACTCCAACCTACCCAGTGTCTGAGTGGGTTCCTTGTAAGGAGTCCATCAATTCTGTGAAGGGGGGAGGTTATGTAGGATTAATATTAATCCCCTGTTGTAATATTATTTGAGACTTAGGATGGAGACATTTGGTTAAGATTTGGGTTAATATTATTGGGAAAGATACCTCATAAACAATTCAGTTGGATGCTTGTCAAATTATACAATTGTAGAGGCTTGATAAGCTACAGACAAATAAGTGTAATTGTGTCCTAATAGAGAAAAGGAGGATTTATGGAACTGGCTGTCCAATTTGGAAAAATGGTTTGCTACAAGGGCTGAACATTTAGAAAATGCAGATTAAAAAGTGATTTCCTAACAGGTATGAATCACTTAGGAAGATTTAGAATCAAGTTAAGGACTTAAGGCAAGTGATAGACACCAATGCCTGAATTGGCAAAGTACTCTATATAGAATCTGAACAAAAATCTATTTCTATGTCTGTGCTACAGGTTGTCCCATACCCAGATAGTACCATTCCCTTTGAATATGGAAGAACATGAGAGTTAATTCCTCCTGTTCCCAAAATAACATTCCTGGGGAGAATTGCAGTGCTTTATACTAGTCCCTTACCTCTGGAGATCAATCAGCTTGCCATTCATGGCAGGGTGAAAGATTCCAAAATCTAGAGATTGCAATGGCATGCACCTAATTCTGGAATGTAACTGAGGGCAGCTCTGGCAGTTTCTTGGGTGAGCATATCTCAAACAAACCTTGGGTGGTATTGTGGAGACAACATTCTTAAACTTGCTTTGCCTGAGAATTGAGTGGGCACCTGTGCACTGACCCAATTGGCTATTCTTTTTCCCCTGCCATTTGATGAAGAAAGTAAGACTGAATCAGGAAGAATTAAGTAAGGGACAGTAACTGATGAATTTAAGGCTTGAAATCTAGTTCTGGATTTGGGTCATTCCTACTCTGATGAGTAAATATTATTGGATAAATTACATTAGAGAAGCAGTGAAGAGAATAGCTGAATAGTTAGATGCTGCTAGCAAAATGGCATGGGAAAATAGAATGATTCTAGAAAGGTTATTGGCAGGAAGAGGAGAACCGTGTTACAATCGAAAGTAGTTTCACTCACAGTACAGCCCTATCAGAAGAATTAGCAGAGAATTCAGTTAATTATCCAATCTGTGTAAGGCAATCTGTGTAGAAATTAATAAACTTTTATGAAGTAGGATGTAAAAAAAAAAAGCCAAATGTGAGAGGTTTCAAAAGATGTGGAAACCAAATTATTTTCTAAAAAAGGGGAGGGGAATTGGTTATATAAGTTTTATATATATATATATATATGCATATATATGTGTATGTGTGTGTATACATATATACACACATTTTATATATATATGTGTGTGTGTGTGTGTGTGTGTGTGTGTGTGTGTATACAGAGAGAGAGAGAGAGTTGCGAGAAATGGATAGACATTTGTTTTCCACAGTAATGAAAATTAAATTGGAGAAATGAAACAAATTAGAACACTGAAACCCACAAGGACATCAAGGAATAATCAAAGGAGGAGGTTCATCTTCCCCCAAAAGAAAGTAAACTCCTTGGAGGCAAGGATTGACTTGTATAATCAGTTGTGTTGGCTTGAGATTTGAAAAGAATCTTTTGTTCTTTACCCTTAGCCCTCCTGTTAGCTCTCCTCCTAGAATATAAGCTCCTTGGGAACAGAGACTAGCTATGTGATAAGGGTTGGAGATTCATGTCCTGTATTTTCTGTAACATTCCATTTATGGGGAATCAGGGGAGGGATTTGTGTTTCAGGATAGAAAATAAAATGCTGCCTTTGGAGTTTCAAAGGTCTATCTACACATCAAGGTACCCATTCTTGCAAGAATATAAGATAAATCTTTCTTGCATTCATCAGTGAGTAAGAAACAAAAAAAGATATTTTATTTCTTACAGAACTGACATCAAGCAAAGCATAAATGAACTTTTAAAAAACCCACCCAAGTCCAAATGGATTTGTAAATAAATTCTATCAAACATTTAAAATACAAATAACTTTTTAAAAATCAAGAAAGAAAACAATCTACTAACTTCCTTTTATAGGACAAATATGGTTCTGATCCTCAAACAGGGGAGAGAGACAAACAGGAAGAGGAAAAAAATAGACCAATATCAGCAATAGTTATTGATTAAAAAAATAAAACTTAGCAAAGAGTATAAAGCAACATTTTCAAGTAATTATTGACTATAAATAGATTGGATTTATACCAGCAATACAAGAATGGTTCACTATTGGAAAATTAATAAATGTAATAAATCATATGAGGAAATAATATTCAAAAATTATTTTTAAATTACATCTTTATTTTTAGATTTGCATTCTCTCCTTCCCATCTTCTATACTCTACAGAGAAAGTAAGAAAAAAGAAAATGCTTTAAAAACATACATAATCAAACAAAACAAATTTTTCCATTGTCCATGTCTTTTTCATTTTGTACTGAGTATTTCACCTCTTTATCTGGAGGTAGGTAACATATTTTCTCATAAGTCCACTGAAATAGTCTCAGATCTATCAACTGTGCTATTGGTATGGTATGATGAAGGGGACTGTGTTCCCACAGGCCTTTCAGCATTTGATATTTCCTGTTTTTATCTATTTTGCCAGTCTGATGATTATGAAATTGTATCTCAGAATTTTTTAAATTTTCATTCCAGAAAGTTTTATTTAGTTATATCAAGGAAAGGATATAGGGATATGGGGTGTGTTCAGGGGTGTGAGGACTGCTGAGTCCTTTTCAGGGCTGCCTTCCACCTTTAGTGATTACATGATCCACCTATCCCCTATGACTCCAAAAAACTGTAGCATTTACAGCAGCTACATCCCAGCATTTTAGCAGATAGGCTAACCCAGGTTGAGGATAATGGAGAAATCTCAGATCCTGTGATGAATTAGGCAGTGTCTACCCCAAACATGTGGAGGCTTCTCCACATGGAATAGGTGGGTGAGTACAATTTGTTCCACTAGTCAGGAAGGCAGCTGAAGCAGGTGCTGTGGAGCACTTAGAAGTTGGTTAGACATTGAAGATGTCAAGGTAATCCACTACACCTTGAGTCATCATCAGTTGTCTTGATTCTATCCTGCCACTGGATTGTGATGACTCTCAAAGAGAAAGTGAGATCAATAACTTCATGCAACTCTGCCTTATTAAGTCCAATTTATGCAAAAATCAAAATATGTTTCCCATTCTGTTTTACCACTTCTACCTATCTCAAAGTCCTGTGATGATTGATAGGAAAGTGACAAAGCAGTGGGTACAGATATACTAGAAGGTATAGACACAATGTAGCACACAGGCACCCCAGGCTATTGGAAGCAGCAGTGGTATTCAGCAGCAATTGCCCTTGTCTAAGCACCTGCTCATCTTCTAGTGTGAGGAATGAGCTAGAAAAAGGTGTCCTAAAATTTTTCCGCTTATTCAACCCTAGCTTGTCTATGACAGCAGACAGGAATCCCACCCTACAGTTGAAACATGAAAAAAAATACAAAAACTTCTACAAAGATGAGTTTGATGAAAATGTTGGGGAAATTCAGAAGCTACTAAATGAAAATCAAGAAATCCACAGTATTTACTAGCAGGATAGTTCATCCATCTCTAAGAAGGCAGCATTTAACTCCATCAAAAGTAAAGTACAAATGAAGCTTAGAGAAATGCAGGATTCTTGTCTCAGTAAGGGGTTAGATGAAACTCAATTTTACAATGATAGTAACAATACAAAATGCTATTATGATGCTCTGAAATATTTTTTAAATTATAAATTATTTATTAAAAGCACAAGTTCATTACTTAAAATGTCTAGTAATCTCTCTTTTTTTTTATTAAAAGCTTTTTATTTACAGAACATGAGTGATTTTTCTTCATTGACCTTTGCAAAACTTTTATTTGTTCCAAGCTTTTCCCTTCCTTCTCCCCACCTCCCACCCCTAGATGACAGGTAATCTAATACATGCTAAATATATTAAATTATATGACAAATCCAATATGTGTATACATATCTATACAGTTATCTTACTGCACAAGAAACATCAGATCTAGAAAGAGAAAAAAAAACCTAAGAAGGAAAACAAAATGCATGGAAATATTCATAGAATGCATTAAAATGCTGTGTTGTGGTCCATACTCAATTTCCTCAGGCCTCTCTTTTTTTTATTAATACTTTTTATTTGCAAAACATATGTATGGGTAATTCCTAAACATTAACCCTTACAAAGCTTTCTGTCACAAATTTTTCCCCCCTACTCCCCACTCCTCCCCTAGATGGCAGGATATCCACTACATGATAATTATGTTAGAATACTTAAGAAATCGAATATATGTAAAGTTATTGCATCATTTTTTTGTGCAGGAGAAATCATATCTACAAGAA
>JAJPUD010018874.1:0-11236 GCA_023553655.1 Myrmecobius fasciatus | reverse complement strand
CTGAAAAAAATACATTTACTATTTCTGCCTTCCTGCATTTGATTTTGAGGTTTTTGTGTCCTAACACATGATCAATTTTTGTATAAGTTCCATGAACTGCTGAGAAAAAAGTAAACTCCTTTCTGTCTCCATTTTATTTCCTCCAAAGATCTATCATACCTAACTTTTCTAACATTTTGTTTACCTCCTTAACTTCTTTCTTATTTATTTTGTGGTTTGATTTAGCTAGTTCTAAGAGAGGGGTGTTGTGATCCCCCACTATTATAGTTTTGCTGTCTATTTCTTCTTGCATCTCTCTGAACTTTTTTTCTAGAAATTTCCATGCTATACCACTTGGTACATATATGTTTAGTATTGATATTGCTTCATTGTCTATGGTACTCTTTAGTAAGATATAGTTTTCTTCCTTGTCTCTTTTAATTAGGTCTATCTTTGCTTTTACTTGATCTGAGATCAGGATTGCTACTCCTGCTTTTTTTTTGTTCACCTGAAGCATAATAGATTCTGCTCCAGCCTTTTACCCTCACCCTGTATGTGTCTCTATGCTTTAGATGTGTTTCTTGTATACAACATATTGTTGGATTCCAGTCTGCTATCTGCTTCCGCTTTATGGGAGAGTTCATTCCATTCACATTCACAGTTAAAATAACTAATTCTGTATTTCCTGCCATTTTATTTACCATAGGTTATGCTTTTCTCTTTCCTATCCCCTTTCCCTCCTCCCTAGTATTTTGCTTTTGATAACCTCAAACAATCCTTCCCCTTTAGAGCCCCACCCCCTTTTTTACACCTTTCCCTTAATTCTTCTGTTTTCCCTTCTATTAGTCTGTTCCCTTTCTTTCCCCCCTTTCCCTCCTGCTTCCTTATAAGGTAGGACAAGTTTCTTTGTGATACCCAATACATCTATTATTCTCTCAGAGCCAAATCTGATGAGATGAAGATTAACACAATTCTCGTTTCCTTCCCTTTTTCCCCCTCAATCATTATAGGTTTTCTTTGCCTCTACATGTGATGTAATTTCCCTTATTTTACCACCTTTTCCTCTTCTTCCAGTGTTACCCCTTTTCTACCTTTAATTTCTTTTTCAGATTATCATATCATAATTATCATAAAATCACAATAATCATATCATAATAATCATAATATAATAATAAAATCATAAAATCAACCCTCATTTTATAAGTATCCATAACATAAATATAGTTCTCAAGAGTTTTTTTTTTCTTCTTACCTTATTATGTTTCTCTTGAGTTCTGTGTTTGTACATCAAATTTTTTTTCAGTTCTAGTCTTTTCATTAGAAATAGGTGAAATTCACCTATATCATTGAATGACCATCTTCTTCCCTGGAAGATAATGCTCATTCTAGCTGGGTAACTTATTCTTGGCTGTAATCCCAGTTCCTTTGCTTTCAGGAATATCAGATTCCAGGCTCTTTGATCCTTTAAAGTGGAAGCTGCTAGGTCCTGAGTGATCCTAATTGTGGCTCCTCGGTATTTAAATTTTTTCTTTCTGGCTTCTAGCAATATCTTTTCCTTGGTATGATAGTCCTGAAATTTAGCCACGATATTCCTGGGGGATTTAATTTTTGGGTTTCTTTCAGGAGGTGATCAGTGGATTGTTTCAATAGTTATTTTGCCTTCTGATTCTAAAATATCAGGACAGTTTTCTTTTATGATTTTCTGGAGGATAGTGTCTAGGTTCTTTTTTTCATCATGGCTTTCAGGAATCCATGATGTCTCTCCTAGATCTATTTTCCAGGTCAGTTGTTTTTCCTGGGAGATATCTCATGTTTTCTTCTACGTTTTCATTTTTTTTTGTTTTTGTTTGACTGATTCTTGAAGTCTTGTTGAGGCATTCACTTCCATTTGTTCGATTCTAATTTTTAATGTCTTATTTTCTTCAGTTACTTCTTCCAATTACAATTGACCAATTACATTTTTTGTTCATTGCATTCTTTTTCCATTTTTTCCATTTTATTTTTAAATGATCTCATTTCGTTTCCCCATGTTTTTTCTAACTCTCTTTTAAGATTCTTTATGCAATCTTCAAAGAAAGCCTTGTGACATGGGGTCCAGTTTATGTCACTCTTTGGGGCTTTTTCTGGAGTTGCTTTACCTTTATGGACCTCAGGATTTGAGGTCTGTTCTTCCCTCTCTCCATAAAAGCTGTCTATGGTGAGAGCTCTTTTTGGTTTTTTATTCATTTTTTTTATGGTGTGAGGTCTATTCAAGGCAAAGGAGGGAGAGCTGCTTTAATTTGCCCTGGGGCAGTTATGGTGATTGAGTTATTTCAGGTGTTGGGCAGTTCTGCTGATTGAGTTATTTCAGGTGTTGGGCAGTTCTGCTGATTGAGTTGTTTCAGGTGCTGGGCAGTTCTGCTGATTGATTGATTGCTTTAGGGTGCTGTATAATGGCAGCTAGGTCTGGAGCTCTTCAGAAGTTCAGTGGTTCACAATCTCCCCCCCACAAAAGGCAGATTTTCCAAACCACCTGCTTACAATCAGAACAGATTGGCCCAAGAAGCCCACAGAAGACTCCCAGGTGTGTGAAAAGTACAAAGCTCCAACTCCTGCTCCAGCTCCCTGCCCTGGTCTCCCTGTGCTTCAGGCTGGGTTCAGCAGACCACCCCCCTGCCCAATTAAAACAGACCTGTTTTGAAGTTCTTACACAGTATCTTCTAGAGATGTGTGGTCCTCCAGATATTGTGGATTTTTTTTACTTCAAAATCAATCTAGAGGCTTCATATGTTGTTGGTTTGAGGGAAGGTTAGAGGAGATTACAGAGACTCCTGTCTGATCTCCGCCATCTTGGCTTCACTCCCCAAAGTTGATGCTCTGAAATCTATGAGCCAAAGACATATGATACATCACAAGAACTCTGCTGATTGAGCTACATTGATTAGTGATAAGGACATGATCCTTGAGAAATGGGATGAACACTTCCATAGTTTTCTCAACAGATTATCATCAATTAATGCTGAAGCCACTGACCATTTTTTTCAGTGAATTTTTGTTCCTCTTTCACCATTAGGCCAATTATGTTTTTTAGGTTGCTATTTTCTTCAGTGTTTTTGTGCACCCTTTGACAAGTTATTAATTCTTTTTTCATAATTTTTTTTGCATTATTCTCAATTCTTTTCCCAATTTTTCCTCTACCATTCTTAGGAATGGTAGAATATTTGTTGGTCCTGGGTCCAATTAGCATGTTTAGGGGTAAAACAGATACTTATTTTCTTCAGTGGACATTCTAGTTATAACAATAAGATAAAAGAAAATTAAGTAATGCATAGTGACAAAGAAGAGACAAAATTAATTTTATTCACAGACATTATAATAAGAAAAATTGAGGAAAGCCCTTATGATGGTAAGTCTATTCTCTGCATTGAGCTTATTAAGAGGAATGGACAAGGGTTATGCAATCTCTGGGAGTATGGATGGGTTGCAATTTGTATCAGTGAGTAAATACCACTTTGAGAAGGTCAAAATTCCTTTGATATTAATAATGTGGTTTTCTTTTCTCTTGTTTTAACTATTTGTTTTATATTTTTCCCAACTACATTTAAAACAACTTTTTTACATTTGTTTTTAAAATTTTTGAGTTCCAGATTCTCTCCTTTATCTCTACTCCCAGCTCCTATTAAAAAAACCCACATATGAAATTATGCAAAAAATTTCCATAAAAGTCATGCTGTGAAAGAAAACATAGATTGCCCATTCCAAAAAAACCCAAAAACATTCAAATAAAATAAAGTTCAGAGAGAGAGTTTAAATTTATATTCAGACCTAATCTGGGTATGGCAAAGATTTTTCATCATAAATCCTTTAGAGTAGTGGTGAGTCATTGTACTGCTGAGAATAGCAGTCATTTACAGCTAATCCTCTCAGAACATTGCTATTACTTCATACAAAGTACATTTCACTTTGCTTGAGTTCATGGAGGACTTTCCAGGTTTTTCTGAGAGCATCCTGCTCATCATTTCTTATAGAACAATAATACTCCATCATCATCACATACCACAATTTATTCAGCCATATCCCAATTGATGAGTATGCTGTCAATTTCCAATCTTTGCTCTGAGAAAAGAGCTGCTATAAATATTTTTTATACATATAGGTCCTTTTCCTTTTTAAAAAATCTTTTTTGGGATTCATGCTCAGTAGTGGTATGCAGACGTGCATGAATTTATAACCCTTTGGGCACAGATCATACCTTTTGATAATTTATCAATTAGGGTATGACTAATTTTTTTTTTAATAAATTTGACTCAATTTTCTCTTTGTTTGAGAAATGAGGCTTTATCAGAGAATGTTGCTTCAAAATTCTTTTGGCAATTACTATTGCTAACTGCACTTCCCTCCATTTATTTATTTTATGTAAGATGGTTTTCTTAAAGAGTCTTAGAAATGCCAACCATTCTGGAGAGCAATTTGGAACTATGCTTAAAAAGTTATCAAACTGTGCATACCCTTTGACCCAGTAGTGTTTCTACTGGGCCTATATCCCCAAGAGATCTTAGAGGAGGGAAAGGGACCCACATGTGCAAAAATGTTTGTGGCAGCCCTTTTTGTAGTGGCAAGAAACTGGAAACTGAATGGGTGCCCAACAATTGGAGAATGGCTGAATAAATTATGGTATATGAATGTCATGAAATATTATTGTTCTATAAGAAATGACCAGCAGGATGATTTAAGAGAAGCCTGGAGAGAATTGCATGAACTGATGCTGAGTGAAATCAGCAGAACCAGGAGAACATTAAGCACAACAACAAGACTATATAATGATCAATTCTGATGGACATGGTTCTCTTCAACAATGAGATGATTCAAACCAGTCCCAAATGTTCAGCGATGAAGAAAGCCTTATACATCCAGAGAGAGGACTGTGGGATCTGAGTGTGGACCACAACATAGCATTTTCATGCTTTCTGTTGTTGTGCTTTCATTTTGTTCTCCTTCTCAGGTTTTTTTTTTCTTTCTAGATCTGATTTTTCTTGTGCAGGAAGATAACTATAAATTTGTATACATATATCGGATTTAGTATATATTCTAACATATTTAATATGTATTGGACTACCTGCCATCTAGGGGAGGGGATGGGGGGAAGGAGGGAAGAATTTGGAGCAAAAAGTTTTGCAAGGGTCAATGTTGAAAAATTACCCACACACATGTATTGTAAATAAAAAGCTTTAATAGAAAAAAAAAATTTTTAAAAAAGAATCTTAGAAATGGAGAGGAGGATTTTGGGAAGATGGTGAAGTAGGTTGGTAAGTTTCAAGCTCTTCCAATTTCCCCCAAAAATAGAACACATTTTCACCTAAGGGTGGATATAGACTGCTGAAAATCAAGAAGACCTGGGGAAGAACAGAAGCGTACCTGATACATCTAGAGAAGATAGAAGAAAGACCCAGGGCAGGGCATTTGCAGTGCAAATATCTCCCAGCTAGCTTCCCAGAAACATTAAGTGCAAAGCCTGTAGGACTAGATAGGTGTGGCTGGAGCTTCTGCAGCTCCAGCTGTTTCATCTCCTGGGCTGTTTGTGGAATTGGGGTTTTCACTGAGTGAACCTCAGCTGATCAGGAACACTGGGCCCAGCTGTCCTGGTGATATGCATGGGCAAGAAGGAACCAGCACACCAGGTGAGGAGTGCAGAGGCAGTGGGACAGGAACGCTGCTGGCTGTAGGCACTTGAAAGAGGATGGAACTCTTGGTTTAGGGTTCCTGGTCAGAATGGAAAGCTAAAGGGAAGATTGAGGGATCATCCCCTCCCTACCCCATGATTAGAAGTGCTTACATTAATACCTCTAATTTTTAAAAAATGAACTAGCAAAGAAAAAAGAACCTCACCATAGAAACATACTATGGGAACAGGAAAGACCAGGATTCATCTTCAGAGGAAGACAGTGAAGTAAAAAAATCTCCTACCCCCCAAAAAACATGAAGTGGCTCCCTGCTCAGAGAGAAATTATAGAACTCAAAAAAAATTTAAAAATTAAATGAAAGATATTGAAGAAAAACTAAGAAAAAATAAAAATAAAAACCATCAAAGAAAAACAAAAAGATTATTTAAAAAAAAGGTAAACAACTACAAGAGAAGGTACAGAGTCTCAAAGATGAAAATAAATCTTTGAAAATTAGAGTTTGGCAAGAGGAAGCCAAGGAAGTTCTGAGAAATCAAGAAATATCAAAATAGACTTTTAAAAATGAAAATATAGAACAAAATGTGAAACATCTTATAAGAAAAATGACGGATTTAAATTACAGATGAAGAAGAGAAAATATAAGAATAATTGGATTGCCTGAAAGTTATGACCAAAAAAAAGATCTTGACATAATAATGTAAGAAATAATTGAAGAAAATTGTCATGGAGTGATGGGACATGGAAAGTAGAAATAAAACAAAAATCCACCTATCACCACCTCAAGGAGATCTTTTGTGGAAAACACATAGGAACATAATTGCCAAATTTTGAAATCCCTCAGATCAAAGAGAAAATTTGCAAGAAACAAGAAAAAAAGCAATTCAAATATGTTGGAGCTACAATTAAAATTGTGTGGGACTTATCAGCTATCACAGGTCATGGAATCATATTTACCAACTATCAAAAGAACTAAGCCTGCAGCCAAAATATTATATCCATCAAAATTAAAATATTGAATGAGAAAAAAATTTCAAAATTTAAGGGCAAACTTCATAGTCAATGATTGGGGAGAGAAGAGATCATTAAAGACAAAATGAACAATCATGCTTGCATGAAATTTAAAAACTCTTGCATAAATAAAATAATTTCAGACGTAAATAGAAGAGATATGAACTGGGGGGGGAATCTTTGCATTAAATAGCTGTGATAAAAATTTGACAAAAAATCTACAAGGAATTAATATTAAGATTCAGTGCTGTTCTCTAATACACAAGTAAATGGTCAAAGAATATGAACATTTTTCTAAATAATACACATAAATTATTAATAATAATCTAAATTGTTCAAAATAGAGAAATTCATATTGAAACAACTCTGAAATCTTACCTCACATATATTAAGCTTACAATTATGCCAAAATATGGCAAGATTTTATTGGAAGAACAGGAGGAGAACATAGACATTTATTGCTGTTAAAAATTGGAATTGATCCAATTGTTTTGGAAATAATTTGAGATTGAATGAAACTGAATTTTTCATGTGTTTTGCTTTAGATATTCTACTCCTACTATTGTTATCTCTCTCTCTTTATATATATAAATATGAAAATATATTTATATATATACATATATATGTGTGTGTGTGTGTGTGTTGCTGAGGCAATTGGGGTTAAGTGACTTCCCCAGAGTCACACAACTAGGAAGTATTAAGTGTTAAGTGTCTGAGGCCCAATTTGAACTCCTAACTTCAGGGCTGGTGCTCTATCCACTGTGCCATTTAGCTGCTCCTACTCTGTCTATTTCTAAAAGAAATTACTGACAGAAGAAAAGTACTAAGTATTCATAGAAGTATAATTTATGATAATAAATAGATGTATGCCCAATAAGTAGAGAAAAGTTGGTCAAATTGTAGCACATAAAAGTGATAGAATATTGTTGAGTTATAAAGAATGACATATTAAAGATTTCAGAGAAATAGCGATTTTATATAACATATATATGTAATATATACACAGACATATGTGAATGTATATATATACACATACATACATACAAAATTTGATTTTGAAGCCCATTGGTATGGAACTTAATTATCAATAATGGAGATCACTGTCCTGTACCCACAGAAGGATCAAAGGGACTTGATTAGTAAGAGTAGGAGAAAAGAGAGCTCTATTCTCTTGAATTTCTTCAGGCTATTCAGTCTCTTTGGGTCTTGCAGCCATTTTGGGTGATTTTGGCTTCCAGCTTTGAGAAAGATGAGAGAAGATGGAGAATGCCAACTCTACTTCATATTGCTGAAAGGAAAATAAGACTGAGAAGAATCTGACATGAGAAGAGCTGGTAGTCTATACAACATCCCCATGCCCTGCTTGTTATACTAGAGACTTTAAAGAATTTTCAAATGGGTGAGATATGGGATGTTCTCTTTTGGTTGACCATTATGTCATTCTCATTGGGAGAGTTCCTTTGCTGTGTATTGTCTGGTATATATTATTTTATGTATGTTTTCTTTCATTTCTGTTTTACTATATGTAACAACAACAACAAAGGTGAAAATACTTTGCTTTGACTCTCATTCAGTCTCCATAGTACTTTTTCTGCAAGTAGATGACTTTTTCCATCATATCATCTATTGAAATTGCTTTGAACCACTTCATTGTTGAAAAGAACCAAGTCCATCACAGTTGATCATCACATAATCTTGTTGCTGCTATATACAAAGTTCTTTTGGTTCTATTCACTTCACTTACTACCTGTTCACGTAAGTCTTTCCAGACTTTTCTGAAATTAGGCTTTCTACAAACAAAAACAATGCAGTCAAGATTAGAAGGAAAGCAGAAAACTGGGAAAAAAATTTCCATCCAAGGGCTCTGATAAAGGACTCATTTCTAAAACATATAGAGAATTGACTCAAATTTAGAAGAATACAAGCCATTCCCCAATTTATAAATGGTCAAAGGATATGAACAGACAATTTTCAGACAATGAAATTAAAGCCATTTCTAATCATATGAAAAAATACTCTAAGTCACTATTGATTAGAGAAACTCAAATTAAGACAGCTCTGATGTACCATTACACACCTCTCAGATTGGCTAAAATGACAGGAAAAGATAATGATAAATGTTGGAAGGAAAACTGGGAAAATATTGTTGATTGAGTTGTGAATTGTAGAGAGCAATTTGGAAATATGCCCAAAGTGCTACCAAACTTTGCAACCCTTTGATCCAGCAGTGTCTCTCTACTGTCACTGTATCCCAAAGAGATCATAAAAAAGGCAAAAAGACTCACATATACAAAAATGTTTGTAGCATCCCTTTTTGTATTGGCAGGAAACTAGAAAATGAGTGGATGCCCATCAGATGGGGGAATGGCTGAAAAAGTTATGGCATATGAATGTTATGGAATATTACTGTTCTATAAGAAACTATTAGCAGGATGGTTTCAGAAAATTCTGGAGAGAGTTACATGAACTTATGCTAAGTGAAGTGAGTAGAACCAAGAGAACACAGCAACAAGAAGATTATGTGATGATCAGCTATGATGGACTTCGATATTTTCAACAATGAAGTGCTTCAAGGCAATTTCAATAGACTTGTGATGGAAAGAGCTATTTGCATCCAGAAAGATACTAGGGGGACTGAATATGGATTATTGCTTAGTATTTTCATCTTTTTTCCTCTTTTTCCCCTTTTTTTCTTCTATTTTTTCCTGATCTTTCTTGCACAGCATAATAAATGTGGAATTATGTTTAGAAGAATTGCACGTTTAACCTGTTTATTGGATTACTTGCTGTCTAGGGGAGAGGAGTAGAAGGAAGGGAGAGAGAGAACATTTGGAACACAAAGTTTTGCAAGGGTGAATGTTGAAAACTCTTTGCATATATTTTGATAATAAAGAGCTATTACTTAAAATTTTTTTAAAAAATATTACATTTATATGCTATAAATTGTTCAGCCATTTCCTAGTTGATGGACATCCACTTAATTTCCAATTTCTTGCCACCACAAAAAAACCGAAACCAAAACCAGAAACCTGCCACAAACATTTTTGCACATGTGTGTCTTTTCCCCTCTTTTATGATATCTTTAGGATAGAGACCCAGTGGTGACTATTTTTTTCATTTAAAAATATCACTTATTTATTTCAAAGAAAAAAAAAGCACCCTCCCAGCACCTTCCAAAAAAAACCCTAATAATAATAATAATAATAGCAATAATAAAAAAATAAAAAGTTATGCATAGTTTTATAGTTCCTTGGGCATAGTTCCAAATTATTCTCCAGAATGTCTGGATCAGTTCACAGCTCCATCAATAATGCATTAATGTCCCAGTTTTCCCACATCCCCTCCAAAATTTATCATTATCTTTTTCTGTTATCTTAGCCAATCTGCCAAGTATGAGATGGTACCTCAGGGCTGTTAATTTGCATTTCTCTAGTCAATAATGATTAAGAGCATTTTTTTCAAATGACTATAAATGCCTTTAATTTCTTCATCTGAAAATTGACTGTTCATATCCTTTGACCATTTATCAGTTGAATCCCAGGTGTTTTCTATTTTTATTTTTTTTTAATAAAGCTTTTTATTTGCAAAACATATGAGTGACCTTTCAACATTGACCTTTGCAAAAAAACTTTTTTTCCCAAGCTTTTCCTTTCCCTCCCCCCGGCCCCCCTTTCCTGGATGACAGGTAATCTAATACATGCTAGATAGGATAAATTATATGACAAGTACAATACATGTATACAGATCTATACAGTTATCTTACTGCACAAGAAACATCAGATCTAGAAAGAGAAGAAGAAAAAAAACAACCTAAGAAGGAAAACAGAATGCATGGAAATATTCACAGAAAGCATTAAAATGCTGTGTTGTGGTTCACTCTCAGTTCCCACAGGCCTCTCTCTGGATGTATATGACTATCTTCATCGCAGCACAACTGGTTTGAATCACATCATTGTTGAAGAGAACCATGTCCATCAAAATTGATCATCGTATAGTCTTGTTGCTGTGTATAATGTTCTCCTGGTTCTGCTGATTTCACTCAGCATCAGTTCATGCAAGTCTCTCCAATCCTCTCTGAAATCCTCCTGTTGGTCATTTCTTACAGAGCAATAATATTCCATAACATTCATATACCATAATTTATTCAGCCATTCTCCAATTGATGGGCATCTTTTCAATTTCCAGTTTTTTGCCACTACAAAAAGGGCTGCCACAAACATTTTTGCACATGTGGGTCCTTTTCCCTCCTTAAAAATCTCTTTGGGATATAGGCCCAGTAGAAACACTGCTGGGTCAAAGGGTATGCACTGTTTGATAACTCTTTGAGCATAGCTCCAAATTGCTCTCCAGAATGGTTGGATCCGTTCACAGTTCCACCAACAATGTATCAGTGTCCCAGTTTTCCCACATCCCCTCCAACAGCTATCATTATCATTTCCTGTCATTTTAGCCAATCTGACAGGTGTGTAGTGGTATCTCAGAGTTGTCTTAATTTGCATTTCTCTGATCAATAGTGACTTGGAGCACCTTTTCATGTGACCGGAAATAGTTTCAATTTCTTCGTCTGAAAATTGTCTGTTCATATCTTT
>JAJPUD010018873.1:0-17772 GCA_023553655.1 Myrmecobius fasciatus | reverse complement strand
CAGACTATTGATGATGAGACCAATATGAACTTGGAAAAGATTCTGTGAGAACACCAAAAGAAAACTCTAAATGTGCATATTTAATGTTTCTTTTACACTACTTCAATTATGCTTTGCTCAGAGCACAGCCGCTTTTTTTTTTAAATAAAAACATACCATCTTGAACAATGTCATACTAAATGACAAATAGTTGGCTCTCTTCCTCACAAGATCATTGGAAGTAGTCTGCATTATCTTAATGTTGAAAAAAAACCCATCCATCAGAATTCATCATCATAAAATTTTTTTGTTACCATGTACAATGATCTCCTGTTTTTTTGTCATTTCACTCAGTATAAGTTCTTCTAAGTCTCTCCAGACCTCTCTGAAATTATCCTACTGATTGCTTATTCTAGAATAATAATATTTCATAACATTCATATATCATAACTTATTCAGTCATTCTACAACTGAGGAGCATCCAATCATTTTCCAGTTTCTTGCCATTACAAAAGGAGATGCCACAAACATTTTTGAATATGTAGATCACTTTGTCTCCTTTAAAATATCTTTGGGATATAAGCTCAGTAAAAACACTGCTGGATCAAAGGATATGCACAGTTCCATAGCTCTTTGGACATAGTTCCAAATTGCTTTACAGAATGGTAAAGGTTGATCACTTTACAATTCCACCAACAATGTATTTGTGTTCTAGTTTTCCCCCATTCCCTCCAGTCTTTGTCATTGTCTTTTCCTGTTATCTTAGCCAATATGAGTAGCTCAGAGTTGTATTATTTTGAATTTCTGTCATCAATAGTGATTTAGAGTGCCTTTTCATAAAACTGAAAATGGTTTTATTTTCTTAATCTGAAAATTGTCTATTCATATCTTTTGACCATTTAACAATTGGAGAATACCTTGAATTCTTATAAATTTCAGTCAATTCTCTATACACTTTAGAAATGAGGCCTTTACCAGAACCTTTGAATGTATTTTTTTCTCCAGTTTGTTGCATCCTTTCTAATCTTGTCTGCATTAGTTTTGTTTGTACAAAAAGTTTTAGCTTAATATAATCAAGATTATCTATATTTTTTGGTCCAATAATGATTTCCAGTTCTTCTTTGGCCACACATTTTTTCATTCCCCACAGATCTGAGAGGTAAACTATCCTTTGTTCTGATTTGCTTATAATAAATATCACTCTTTATGTCTAAACAATGAACCCATTTCAAAGTTATCTTGGCATATGGTGTTAGGCGTGGGTAAATGCCTAGTTTCTACCATACTAGTTCCAAATTCTCCCAGCAGTTATTTGTCATATAGGGAGCTTTCCCCCCAAAAGCTGAGGTTTTTGTTTGTCAAACACTAGATTACTACAATTATTTACATTGATCTGTGAACCTACTGTGGACCATTCTCAAATTGTTTTGATGACCACTGCTTTGTAATATAGTTTTAGATTTGGCATAGTTGACCACCTTCACTAGCAGTTTTTTTCTTTAATTCCTTTGAAATTCTTGACTTTTTGTTATTCCAGATGAACTTTGTTATTGCTTTTTCTAGATTTGTAAAATAATTTATTGGGAGTTTGATTGGTATGACACTCAATAAATAGATTATCTTGGAAGTATTATAATTTTTTAATTATATTTGCTCAACCTATCCATGAGCACTTGATATTTTTCAAATTGATTAGATCTGGTATTATTTGTGTGGAAAGTGTTTTTTAGTAGTAGTTCCAGACTTTGCCTTTGCAGGCAGATTTTCAAAAATTTTATATTAACAACAGTAATTTTAAATGGAATTTCTATTTTTAACTCTTGCTGTTAGACTTTGATCATAATGTATAAAAATGCTGATGATTTATGTGGATAATGTGGTTTTCTCATGCCTACTCTAATTCCTTTCATATATTTTTCTTCTGTTATGGCCAAAGTTAATATTTCTTGTACAATACTGAATAATAATGGTGACAGTGGGTATCCTTGTTTCACCTCTGATCTAATTGGGAATGGTTCTAGTTTGTCTCCATATATATGATGCTTGCTTATGGTTTTAAATAGATGCCACTGATTATTTTAAGGAAAAGCTCATTTATATCTATACTCTCTAGTGTTTTTTATGGTTGTTGTTTTTGTTTTTTGTTTCGCCAAGCCGATTGGAGTTGTGACTTGCCCAGGATCACACAGGGAAGTGTTAAGTGTTTAAGGCCACATTCGAACTCAGTTCCTCCCAACTTCAGGGCTAATGCTATATTCACTGCACCACCTAGCTGCCCCTCTCTCTATTGTTTTAATTGGAACAGCTGTTGGATTTTATCAGATGCTTTTTTTGCATCTATTGAGATAATCATATGATATTTGCTGATTTGGTTCTTGATGCATTCAATTATGCTAATAGTTTTCCTAATATTGAACCAGCTTTGCATTCCTAGTATAAATATTACTTGGTCATAGTGTATTATCCTGGGGATGACTTTCTGTAATCTCATTGCTAACATTTTATTCAATTTTTTTTGCATCAATATTAATTAGGGAAATTGGTCTATAGTTTTCTTTCTCTGTTTTCACCCTACCTGATTTAGCTGTCAGCACCATATCTGTATCATAGAAGGAATTTGATAATGCACCTTCTTTCCCTAATTTTTCAAATAGTTTATATAGTATTGGAATTAATTGTTCTTTTGAATGTTTGGTAGAATTCACATGTAAATCCATTTGGCCTTGGAGATTTTTTCTTAGGGATTTGATTTAATGGCTTGTTCTATTTCTTTTCCTAAAATGGGGCTATTTGAATAATTTGTTTTCTCTTCTTTTAACCTGGGCAATCTATATTTTTGTAGCTATTCTTCCATTTCCCTTAGATTATCAAATTTATTGGCATAAAGTTGGTCATAGCATATTATGCTGGAGATGACTTTTTGTATTCTCTTTGCTAATATTTCATTTAAGATTTTCACATCAATATTCATTAGGGAAATTGATGTATAATTTTCTTTATCTGCTTTCATCCTACCTGGTTAAGGTATCAGTACCATATCTGTGTCATAAAAGAAATTTGGTAGAACCCTTTCTTTCCCTAATTTTTTTCAAATAGTTTTCATAGTAATGGAATTAATTTTTCTTTAAAGTTTTGGTAGAATTCACATGTAAAATCAATCTGGTCCTGGAGATTTTTCCTTAGGGAGTTGATGAATAGTTTGTTCATTTTATTTTTTTAAAATGGGATTATTTAAGTAATTTTTTCCTCTTCTGTTAATCTAGCCAATCTATATTTTTGTGTGCATTGCTCCATTTAATTTAGATTACCACATTTTTGGACATCAAGTTGGGCAAAATAATTCCCAAATATTGCTCTAATTAACTCTTTATTTCTGAGAAGTTCTCCCTTTTCATTTTTGAGACTAACAATTTTATTTTCTTCTTTCCTTTTTCCAATCAAATTGACTAAAGTCTTATCTATTTTGTTACTTTTTTTTTGCAAAACCAACTTTTAGTTTTATTAATTAAATAGTTTTCTTACTTTCACTTTTATTAATCTCCTCTTATTTTGAGAATTTCAAATTTGTTATTTGAGAGTTTTTAATTTCTTTTTCTAACTTTTTAAATTGCAAGCCCGTCATTGCTTTCTTTCTCTATTTTAGAAACAATGCAAGTATCAAGAGATATAAAATTTCCCCCTTTCCCTCCTCCCCTGTATTTTCTCACTGATCAGCTCCCCTCAAACAGACCTCTCCTTTAGCAGCCACCCTTTTTTACACCTTGCCTTCTCTCTCTCTTCTCCCTTCAATTAGCCTCCCCTTTTCCTTTCCCTCTTCCCTTTCTACCTTTTTGTAGGGTGAACCAAATTCCTCTGTGGAGCTAAATGTGTCTGAAATCCTCTTTTGGAAACAAATCTTAGGAGAGTAAGATTCGTACAATGCTCACCCTCCTCCCCTCTTTTCCTCAATTGCAATAAAGTTTTGTGTCCTACTTATAAAGCATAATTTACCCCAGTTTAACTCCATTTTCTTCTTCTTCCAATAGAATCACCATTTCTCCTCTAATTTCTTTTTTAAATAATCACAACAAAATCAAACCATACCTGCACCCTCTAAGAATACCCATAAAATATCAAGAGTTAAACATATCTTCCCAAATAGGGATATAAGCTTTTAAACTTTTAGAAGAAAATTATTTTTTCTTTCCTTTTTACCTTTTTATCCTTCTCTTAACTTCTGTATTTGAAGATCAAATTTTCTATTCAGCTCTGTTCTTTTCATCAGTAATAGACGATATTCACATGCCTCACTGAATGCACATCTTTTCCCCTGAAAGATGATGCTCAGTTTTGTTGGATAATCCCAAACCAAGTTCCTTTGCACTTCAGAATATCAGATTCCATGCCCTTCAGTCTTTCAAAGTGGAAGCTGGTAGTTCCTGGGTAATCCTGATTGTGGTTTCTTGATATTTGCATTGTTTCATTCTGGATGCTTGCAATCTTTTCTCCTTGATTTAATAATTCTGAAATTGGAAAATAATGCTCCTTGGAGTTTTCATTTTGGAGTCTTTTTCAGGAGTTGATAGGTAAATTCTTTCAATGGCTATTTTATCCTTTGGTTCAACAACATCCAGGTTATTTTCCTTGATAATTCCCTGAAAGATAATGTCTAGTCTTTTTTTTTTTATCATGGTTTTCAAGAAATCCAATAATTCTTTGATTGTCTCATGTAGATCTTTTTTTCCAAGTCAGTAGTTTTTTTCCAATGAATTACTTTACATTTTTTTTTTGTTTTTTTTTTTTTTCACTTTTGGGTTTTTTTTTTTTTGACTGATTCTTGAAGTCTCATTGATTCATTCAATTTCCATTTGTTCAATTCTAATTTTTAGTGAATTATTTTTTTCAGTTAGCTTTTTTATCTTTTATATGAAGGTTTTTATCCATTGCATTTTTCCCTTTTCAAAGATTTTTATTTTCAATGAATTTGTTTCATTTTTATATCTGCTTATATGCTTTTTCCATTTCATCAAGTCTATTTTTAAGACATTTTCTTCATATAATTTTTGGTTTTCCTTTTCCATACCCTCTTGCAAAGATCTCACTTCATTCCCCCATTTTTCTTCTAACTCTTTTAAGATCCTTTTTGACTTCTTCCAAGAGAGCCTTGTGAAATGGTTACCAACTCTTATCACCCTTTGGGCTATATCTGGTGCTGATTTGCCTTTAAGATCCTCAGGATTTAAAGTCTGTTGTTCTCTTTCTCCATAACAGCTATCTTTTTTCAGAGTTCTTTTTATTGAGGTACTTAAGGCAATGGGGTGATAGCTATTTTAGTTTGCCTTGGGGTGTTTCTGCTGACTGATTTCTCCTGCTGGGTAGGCAGCCAAGTTCTTTGTTTGTTCCCAGAGCTCAGTGGCTCACAATTTGCCTTTTGTATTTGCTTTTGGGTGTCACAGAGCAAAACCACCATCTTGGAAATGGGACAGTGTAGTCCAATAGCCTCACATTAGATTGCCTGGTATGCACATGGATCAGTGCCCTGACTCTCTACCCCAGACTTCCTGCATTGCCATCTTGGCTCTGTAGCTTCTCCCACTGCCCAATTGAAACAGACCTTTTCTTTTTTTATTTTATTAATACTTTTTATTTGCAAAACATATGTATGGGTAATTCCTCAACATTAACCCTTACAGGGGGCGGAGCCAAGATGGCGAGCTGCAGACAGTGTTCTCTGTGAGCTCCTGAGAACTTCCCTCAGACCAGACAAATTGAGCCTTCGAACTGGTTTTGGAGTGAGGGCGCCACCCAACACTTGGACTACAATGCACTTCTATCAAATATCTACTTTGAAAGAACTTTTGAGGTCAGTTTTAGACGGGCAGGGGATCTAGCAGCTCCCAGCACTCAGACGCCAGTGTGCAGCCGGGGTGAAAGTCCGGGGCTGGGAAGGACCAGAAGATTTTAGGCTGCCAGGAAGTCCCTGGGAGACTCTTGGACCACTTTGCTCTGCTTGCTGGCAAGTGCTTTGGCAGGTCTACCTTTCATAAAGGGTGGATTGAGAGCAAATAAAAGTGTGGTCCTAGTGGGGATCTAGGGAGATCAGCCCCAGACCTGAAGTCAACTTGGCAAATTGCCCCAGGGCAAATTGAAATTGCTGCTGCTGCAGAATTCCCTGCTGGTGACTGAAACCTCTGCTGAAAATCATGAGCAAGAAGAAGAGAGCTCTCACCATAGACAGCTTTTACGAAAAGAAACTAGAGAAGTTCCCAGATCCTGAGATTCTGAAAACAATCCCAGATAAAGCCACAAAGGTGGACTTAAGCTGGTCTCCCTTTCAGAAGGCTTACCTGGAAGATTGCATAAAGAATCGCAAAAGAGAACTAGAAGAAGGTTGGGGAAATAAATTGAGAGCATTGCAAGAAGGAAATATCACCCTGCAGCAGAGATGTGAAAAACTGGAAAATAAGTCTGGTGAATTGAAAAAAGTCACCAACTCACTGGAAAATAAAAACAGTGAATTGGTAAAAGACAACAATTCACTGAAAAACAAAATTGGTGAAGTGGAAAAAGTCACCAAATCACTGGAAAATAAAGATAGTGAATTGGTAAAAGACAACAATTCACTGAAAAAGAAAATTAGGGAATTGGAAAAAAGACAACAATTCACTGAAAAACAAAATTGGTAAATTGGAAAAAGTCACCAACTCACTAGAAAATAAAAATAGTGAATTGGAAAAAGATCAGAATTCACTGAAAAACAAAATTAGTGAATTGGAAAAAGACAACAATTCACTGAAAAATAAAATTGGCAAAATGGAAAACGAATGCAATGAACTAAAAAATTCAATTGGCAAGTTATAAAAAGGAGCTAAAAAAGATAACTGAAGGAAATAATACCTTAAAAATTAAAATTGAACAAATTGAAATGAATGATTCAATAAGACTTCAAGAATAAGTCAAACAAAAACCAAAAAATGAAAAAAATAGAAGAAAATATGAAATATCTCCTAGTAAAAACAAGTGACTTGGAAAACAGATCCAGGAGAGACAATTTAAGGATTATTGGACTCCCTGAAAGTCATGATAAAAAAAGAACCTTGATGCTATCTTCCATGAAATCATGAAAAAGAATTGCCCTGATGTTTTAGAATCAGAAGGCAAAGTTGGCATTGAAAGAATTCACCGATCACCTCCTGAAAAAGGATCCCAAAAT
Source organism: Myrmecobius fasciatus (assembly GCA_023553655.1). Taxonomy (NCBI): domain Eukaryota; kingdom Metazoa; phylum Chordata; class Mammalia; order Dasyuromorphia; family Myrmecobiidae; genus Myrmecobius; species Myrmecobius fasciatus. Next base: position 10,601 of record JAJPUD010018873.1, on the reverse strand, counting down.
TAAAACCCCAAGGAATATCGTGGCCAAATTTCAGGACTATCGCACCAAGAAAAAAATATTACAAGCTGCTAGAAAAAAACAGTTTAAATACCGAGGAACTGTCATTAGAATTACACAGGATCTGTCAGCATCCACATTGAAGGATCAAAGGGCCTGGAATCAGATATTCTGAAAGGCAAAAGAACTTGGATTACAGCCAAGAATAAGCTATCCAGCTAGAATGAGCATCATATTCCAGGGAAGAAGATGGTCATTCAATGATAGATGAGAATTTCACCTATTTCTAATGAAAAGACCAGATCTGAACGAAAAAATTTGACCTCCAAACACAGAACTCTAGAGAAGCGTAAAAAGGTAAAAAAGAAAGAACTCTCAAGAACTATATCTCTACTAGGGGTATCCTTAAAGAATGGGGGTATAATTTGATTTTACTTTGATAATAATTGGAAAGAAATTAGAGGTGGAAGGTACATCATACTGTAAAAAAGGGGGAGGGAAATGGAGGTAAAAAAAAGTAAAAATAAAAAGGAGGTAAAATAAGGCAAAGTCTCCTGAAAGACATAGAAAATCTAATATAATTGAGGGAAAGAAGGGAGGGTGATGAGTATTCTTACTCTCATTAGATTGGGCTCTAAAAGAGTATATCAGATGCATTTAATTTCAGGGAAAAACTTGACCCTCTATATAGGGAAGTAGGAGGGAAAAGAGGGGAAAAAAGGGATAAATTAATAGAAGGATTAGGGGAAAGATGTAAAAAAGAGGGAGAGTTTTAAAGGGGGGAGGACTGTTAGAGGGAGGTGGTCATCAAAAACAAATTACTAGGGAGAGGGGAAGAGAGTAAGGGGAAAGGGAAGAGAAAAATATAACTTTGGGTAAATAAGATAGCAGGAAATATCGATATAGTCATTTTAACTGTGAATGTGAATGGGATGAACTCTCCCATAAAACGGAAATGGATAGTGGACTGGATTAAAAACCAGAATCCTACAATATGTTGTTTACAAGAAACACATCTAAAACATAGAGATACATAAAGAATTAAGCTAAAGGGCTGGAGCAGAACGTTCTATGTTTCAAGTGAACAAAAAAAAGCAGGGGTAGCAATCCTTATCTCAGATCAAGTAAAAAAAAATAGATCCAATTAAAAGAGGTAAGGAAGGAAACTATATCTTACTAAAAGGTACCATAGACCATGAAGCTGTATCAATACTAAGCATATATGCACCAAGTGGTATAGCATCCAAATTCCTAGAGGAGAAACTAACAGAGATGCAAGGAGAAATAGACAGTACAATTATACTAGTGGGGGATCTCAACTTTGCTATCTCAGAATTAGATAAATAAAACCGCAAAATAAATAAGAAAGAAGTTAGGGAGGTAAGCAAAAGGCTAGAAAAGTTAGGTATAATAGATCTCTGGAGGAAATTGAATGGTGATAGAAGGGAGTATACTTTTTTTTTCTCAGGGGTTCATGGAACTTATATGAAAACTGATCATGTGTTAGGGCATAAAAACGTCAAAATCAAATGCAGAAAAGTAGAAATAGTAAATGCATCCTTTTTCCGATCATGATGCAATAAAACTCACATGTAATATAAGGCCAGGAGAAAATAGACCAAAAGTTAATTGGAAATTCAATAATTGAATCCTGAAGAATGAATGGGTGAAAGAGCAAATTATAGACACAATCAATAATTTCATCCAGGAGAACAACAATAATGAGACAACATACCAAAATTTGTGGGACACGGCCAACTCAGTTATAAGGGGCAATTTTATATCTATAGATGCTTACTTGCATAAAATAGAGAAAGAGAAGATGAAAGAATTGGGCTCATTATTAAAAAAAAACTAGAAAAAGAACAAATTAAAAACTCTGAATTAAATACCAAATTGGAAATTCTGAAAATAAAAGGTGAGATTAATAAAATTGAAAATAAGATAACTATTGAATTAACAAATAAAACTAAAAGTTGGTTTTATGAAAAGACCAACAAAATAGATAAGTCTTTAGTTAATTTGATCAGAAAAAGGAAAGAGGAAAATCAAATTGTTAGTCTCAAAAAATGATAACGGAGAACTTTCCTCCAATGAAGAGCAAATTAGAGTAATAATTAGGAGTCACTTTACCCAACTTTATGCCAATAAATTTGATAATCTAAATGAAATGGAGGAATATCTACAAAAATGTAGATTGCCCAGGTTAACAGAAGAGAAAATAAATTATTTAAATAGCCCCATTTTAGAAAAAAGAAACAGAAAAAGGTATTAATCAACTCCCTAAGAAAAAATCTCCAGGGCCAGATGGTTTTACATGTGAATTCTACCAAACTTTCAAAGAACAATTAATTCCAATACTATACAAACTATTTGAAAAAATAAGGGACAGAAGGTATACTGCCAAATTCCTTCTATGACACAGATATGATGCTGATAGCTAAACCAGGTAGGGTGAAAACAGAGAAAGAAAACTTTAGACCAATTTCTCTAATGAATATTGATGCAAAAATTTTAAATAAGATTTTAGCAATGAGATTACAGAATGTTATCTCCAGGATAATACATCTTGACCAAGCAGGATTTTTACCAGGAAAGCAGGGCTGTTTCAATATCAGGAAAACTATCAGCACATTCAATTATATTAATAACCAACCTAAAAAAAACATATGATTATCTCCATAGATGCAGAAAAAGCATTTGATAAAATCCAACACCCATTCCCATTAAAAACACTAGAGAGTGTAGGAATAAATGGGCTTTTCCTTAAAATGATCAGTAGCATCTACTTAAAAGCATCAGCAAGCATCATATGTAATGGAGACAAACTAGAACCATTCCCAATAAGATCAGGAGTGAAACAAGGCTGCCCACTGTCACCATTACTATTTAATATTGTATTAGAAATGTTAGCTTTGACATTAAGAGAAGAAAAAGAGATAAAAGGAAGTAGAGTAAGTAATGAAGAAACCAAAATATCACTCTTTGCAGATGACATGACGGTATACTTAGAGAACTCTAGAGAGTCACATCAAAAACTGCTAGAAACAACTCACAACTTTAGTAAAGTTGCAGGATTCAAAATAAATCCACATTAGTCATCAGCATTTTTATATATTACCAACAAAGTTCAGCAGCAAGAGATAGAAAAAGAAATTCCATTCAGAATAACAGATGATAGCATAAAATATTTGGGAATCTATCTGCCAAGAAAATGTCAGAAACTATTTGAACTAAACTACAAAACACTTTCCACAAAAATAAAAGTCAATTGGAAAAACATTAAGTGCTCATGGTAGGCGGAGCGAATATAATAAAAATGACAATACTACCCAAACTAATTTACTTATTTAGCGCCATACCAATCTAACTCCCAAGAAATTATTTTACAGATCTAGAAAAAATAGTAGCAAAGTTCATTTGGAAGAAGAAAAGGTCAAGAATTTCAAGGGAATTAATGAAAAAAAAAGACAGATGAAGGTGGCCTTGCTGTACCAGATCTAAAACTATGTTACAAAGCAGCAGTCATCAAAACCATTTGGTACTGGCTGAGAAATAGAGCAGTCGATTAGTGGTATAGGATAAAATATCAGGACAAGCTAGGTAATAACTTTAGCAATTTAGTGTTTGATAAAACCAAAGACCACAGCTTTTGGGATAAGTACTCACTATTCGGCAAAAACTGCTGGGAAAATTGGAAACTAGTGTGGAAGAAATTAAGGCTGGACCCACACCTAACACCGCACACCAAGATAAGATCTAAATGGGTTCATGATCTAGATATAAAGAGGGACTTTGCAAGCAAGTTAGAGGAACATAGGATAGTTTACCTCTCAGACCTGTGGAGATGGAATAGATTTATGTCCAAAGAAGATCTGGAACTCTTAATTGAACACCAAATAGATAATTGTGATTATATTAAGTTAAAAAGTTTCAGTACAAACAAAACTAATGCAGACAAGATTAGGAGGGAAGCATCAAATTGGAAAATCATCTTTACATTTTAGGGTTCTGATAAAGATCTCATCTCTAAGATATATAGAGAATTGTCTCATATTTATAAGAATTCAAGCCAATCTCCAATTAATAAATGGTCAAAGGATATGAAGAGACAATTTTCAGAGGATGAAATTAAAACTATTTATAATCATATGAAAAAGTGCTCCAAATCACTAATGATCAGAGAAATGCAAATTAAGACAACACTGAGGTACCACTACACACCTCTCAGATTGGCTAAAATGACAGGAAAATATAAGGATGAAGGTTGGAGGGGATGTGGGAAGACTGGGACACTGATGCATTGTTGGTGGAGCTGTGAACCGATCCAGACATTCTGGAGAGCAATTTGGAGCCATGCTCAAAAAGTTATCAAACTATGCATACCCTTTGACCCAGCAGTGTTTCTATTGTGCTTATATCCCAAAGAAATCATAAAAGAAGGAAAGGCCCCCACATGTGCAAGAATGTTTGTGGCAGCCCTTTTTGTATTGGCTAGAAACTGGAAACTGAATGGATGCCCATCAATTGGAGAGTGGCTAAATAAATTATGGTATATGAATGTTATGGAATATTATTGCTCTGTAAGAAACGACCAGCAGGACGATTTCAGAGAGGCCTGGAGAGACTTGCATGAACTGATGCAGAGTGAAATGTGCAGAACCAGGAGATCATTATACATGGCAACAACAGTATTATATGAGGATCAGTTCTAAGGGACATGACTCTCTTCAACAATGAAATGCTTCAAACCGGTTCCAGTTGTTCAGTGAAGAAAACCATACACACCCAGAAAGACGGATGTGAAATGTGGACCACAACATCACATTTTCTTGTTGTCTATTGAGGTTTGCTTGCATTGTATATCCTTTATTGGATTATTCTTTCTTATAGATACGATTTCTCCTGCAAAAAAAAAATGATGTGTGGCAATAACTATACATATATTCGATTTCTTAAGTATTCTAACATAATTATCATGTAGTGGATATCCTGCCATCTAGGGGAGGCTTGGGGAGTAGGGGGGAAAAATTTGTAACAGAAAGCTTTGTAAGGGTTAATGTTTAGGAATTACCCATACATATGTTTTGCAAATAAAAAGTATTAATAAATAAAATAAATAAATAAAAATATAAAAAACATTAACCCTTACAAAGCTTTCTCTTACAAATTTCCCCCCCTATTCCTCACCCCTCCCCTAGACGGTAGGAAATCTACTACATGTTAATTATGTTAGAATACTTAAGAAATCAAATATATGTATAGTTATTGCCAGACATCATTTGCTGTGCAGGAGAAATCGTATCTACAAGAAATAATAATCAGATAAAGGAAATATAATGCAGCAAACATCAATAGAGAACATGAAAAAGTTATGTTTCGGTCCACATTTCACATCCCTCTCTCTGAGTGTATATGGCTTTCTTCACTGAACAATTGGAAATGGTTTGAAGCATTTCATTGTTGAAGATAGTCATGTCCATCAGAACTGATCATCATATGGTATTGTTGTTGCTGTGAATAATGATCTCCTGTTTCTGCTCACTTCACTCAGCATCAGTTCATGCAAGTCTCTCCAGGTCTCTCTGAAATCATCCTGCTGGTTGCTTCTTATAGAGCAATAATATTCCATAACATTCATATACCATAATTTATTCAGCCACTCTCCAATCGATGGGCATCCATTCAGTTTCCAGATTCTAGCCACTACAAAAAGAGCTGCCTCAAACATTCTTGCACACGTGGGGCCCTTTCCTTCTTTTATGATTTCTTTGTGATATAAGCCCAATAGAAATGCTGCTGGGTCAAAGGGTATGCACAGTTAGATAACTTTTTGAGCATAGTTCCAAATTGCTCTCCAGAATGGCTGGATCGGTTCACAGCTCCACCAACAATGCATCAGTGTCCCAGTCTTCCCACATCCCCACCAACATTCATCTTTATCTTTTCCTGTCATTTTAGCCAATCTGACAGGTGTGTAGTGGTACCTCACAGTTGTCTTAATTTGCATTTCTCTGATCAATAGTTATTTGGAGCACCTTTTCCTATGATTATAAATAGTTTTAATTTCATCATCTTAAAATTGGAAACAGACCTTTTGTGAAGCTCTTCCCAAGTATCTTCTTCTAGAAATTTGTTCTCCTGCAAATATTTATGGTTTCTGTCACTCCAAAACCAGTTCAAAGGCTTAATCTGCTGTTAATTTGAGGTAAGCTTGGGGAAGTCATACAGACTCTTGTCTGTGCTCCAACACCTTCACAATAATTTTCTATAAACCTTCATTACTGACTTATAGTATCAATCTCAGTTGGAATAGAATCAGCATGAGGTGTTTTATCACATTTTAGTAACATACTTGTATTTAAAACCTTTTCTTCAGTTGGAATTTCAGCTAGGGAAGGTTCAACCTGAAGAAAACAATCAGTGGCTTCAGCATTGATTGTTGATGATCCGTTGAGAATATTAAAGAAGTGTTTAGCCCATCTCTTTAGGATCATATCTTTATCTATAGCCAATGTGTTTTCATCATCACTGAGTAGTTGAGATATTCACAGAACTTTGGTCCTTAAATAACTTTCAGGGTATCATAAAAGTTCATTGGATTATTACTATAAGCATATCATCTTTCTTCCTACTGAATCAAAAAATCTTGCATCTCTCTAAGATTCTCATGTACTTTACTTGTGATGGAATTGAATTTTGTGTTCTTAGAGACTGATGAACTATTCTGCAATTTCTGAATTTCCCCATCATTTTTTTTTGTCAAATCAAGTGTTGATGTCTGAGACTGATTTGAACCAGAAGAGTCAGTCCAGTGTTGTATAACAAATTTCTGAAAGTTGTCCACTCCTTTTCTTTTTCATTGTTGCTAACTGTGGGTTGGTTCAATTTTCCCTTCAAGTTAGCAAGAAATTTCCCACAGGGAGAAGTACTTTAATCAATGGACATTAATTCTTTTGGTAATCATTTTGCCTTGGGGCCACTGCTTTAATGAATGTGAATAGTCAGCTTAAAGAAAAGAAGTCTATGATAAGTATAGAACTCTGCATCACATATTGGATTCATTATTTTTACATCTTCTCTTTTCTCCTTATAATCACAATCAATTAAATGCCAATGTTTTGTCATAATGTTTGTGTATTGATGGAGCACTATTGAATTCAGGTAAATAGAAGGCAGGCTGAAGGTCTTCAGATTGCACTGAGTATGGTTGAGAAGGTTGGGATTAAGGGATCAGGCTACTGGCCTTGGAGAAGAGTTTGCCCATTAATACCAGAGTGTTCATAATTAATGGCAAAGGGAAATATGAGAATATTAGAAGAATCCAAGAAATTTTTTTTCATCAAATTATATTTTACTCTATCATGTAAATTTAGTCTTCAGCATGCAGTTTTGTAAGATTTTGAGTTTTGAATTTTTTTCCCCTTCTTCCCTTACTTGTCCTCTCCCCAAAACAGCACGAATCTTTGGCAGTGGGGGGGGGCATATCCAAGATGGCGAACTAGAGACAGCTTTCTCTGTGAACTCCTGAGACCTTCCCTCAGACCCAGAAAAATTGAGCCTCCGAACTGGTTCTGGAGGGAGGGCTCCACTAAACACTTTGACTACAATGCACTTCTATCAACAATCTACTTTGAAAAAACTCCAGAGGTTAATCTCAGGGGAAATCGGCCACTGGCCTAGATCAGATGCCAGTGCACCCGGGGCAAAAGCCGAGTTGCAACAGAGGCAGATTTTAGGCACCCAGAAAACACCTGGGAGACACCTGGGTCACTTTGCTCTGCTTGCAGGCAGGTGCTTTGGCAGATCTGCCTTTGTAAAGGGTGGATTGAGAGCAGCTGAAAACGTGGTCCTAGTGTGGATCTATCCTGACCAACCTCAGACCAGAAGTCAACGTGGCAAACTGCCCCAGGGCAAATTGAAACTGCAGTAGTACTCCCTGCTGGTGACTGATACCTCAGCTGAAAACCATGATTAAGAAGAAGAGAGCTCTCACCATAGACAGCTTTTACAGAGAGAAAGTAGAGAAGTCCCCAGATACTGAGATTCTGAAAACAATCCCAGATGAAGCCACAAAGGCAGACTTAAACTGGTCTCCCTTTCAGAAGGCTTACCTGGAAGATTGCATAAAGAATCTCAAAAGAGAGTGAGAAGAAGAATGGGGAAATAAATTGGGATCAGGGCAACAGAGATATCAAAAACTGGAAAACAGGACTGGTGAATTAGAAAAAGAAAACAATTCACTGAAAAATAAAATTAGTGAATTGGAAAAAATCACCAAGTCACTGGAAAATAAAAATGGTGAATTGGAAAAAGACAACAATTCACTGAAAAACAAAATCGGTGAATTGGAAAAAGACAAAAATTCATTGAAAAATAAAATTGGAAAAATGGAAAAAGAATGCATTGAATCAAGAAATTCAATTGGCCAGCTACAAAAGGAGCTAAAAAAGATAACTGAAGGAAATAATACTGTAAAAATTAAAATTGAACAAACAGATATAAATGACTCAATAAGACTTCAAAAATCAAACAAAAACAAAAAAATGAAAAAATAGAAGAAAATATGAAATATCTCCTAGGAAAAACAACTGACTTGGAAAACAGATCCAGGAGAGACAATCTAAGGATTATTGGACTCCCTGAAAGCCACATCGAAAAAAAGAACTTTGATACTATCTTCCAGGAAATCATGAAAGAGAATTTCCATGATATTTTAGAATCAGAAGGCAAAGTTGGCATTGAACGAATTCACCGATCACCTCCTGAAAGAGACCCCAAAATTAAAACCCCAAGGAATATCATGGCCAAATTTCAGGACTATCGCACTAAGGAAAGGATACTGCAAGCAGCTGGAAAGAAACAGTTCTAATACCGAGGAACTGTCATTAGAATTACACAAGATCTGTCAGCTTCCACATTAAAAGATCAAAAGGCCTGGAATCAGATATCCCGAAAGGTAAAAGAACTTGGACTACAGCCAAGAATAAGTTATCCAGCCAGAATGAGCACCATCTTCCAGGGGAAAAGATGGTCATTCAATGTTACAGGAGAATTTCACCTATTTCTAATGAAAAGTCCAGATCTGAACAAAAAATATGACCCCCAAATACAGAACTCAACAGAAGCATAAAAAGGTAAAAAGAAAGAACTCTTGACAACTATATGTCTACTATAGGTAGCATTAAAGAATGGGGGTATAATTCACTTTTTCTTTGATAATAATGGAAAGGAAATTAGAGGTGGAAGGGCTGGAGCAGAATTTTCTATGCTTCAGGTGAAAAAAAAAAGTAAGGGTAGCAATCCTTATCTCAGATCAAGTAAAAGCAAAAATAGATCTAATTAACAGAGATAAGGAAGGAAACTATATCTTACTAAAGGGTACCATAGACAATGAAGCGGTATCAATACTAAGCATATATGCACCAAGTGGTATAGCATCCAAATTCCTAGAGGAGAAACTAACAGAGATGCAAGGAGAAATAGACAGTAATACTATACCAGTGGGGGATCTCAACCTTGCTCTCTCAGAATTAGATAAATCAAACCACAAAATAAATAAGAAAGAAGTTAGGGAGGTAAACAAAATGTTAGAAAAGTTAGGTATGATAGATCTTTGGAGGAAATTGAATGGTGATAGAAGGGAGTATACTTTTTTTTCTCAGGGGTTCATGTAACTTATATGAAAAATGATTATGTGTTAGGGCATAAAAACCTCAAAATCAAAGGCAGAAAAGCAGAAATAGTAAATGCATCCTTCTGACATGATGATGCAATAAAACTCACATGTAATATAAGGCCAGTAGAAAATAGACCAAAAGTTAATTGAAAATTAAATAATTGAATCCTGAAGAATGAATGGGTGAAAGAGCAAATTATAGACACAATCGATAATTTCATCCAGGAGAATGACAATAATGAGACAACATACCAAAATTTGTGGGATACGGCTAAAGCGCTTATAAGGGGTAATTTTATATCTCTAGATGCTTACTTGCATAAAACAGAGAAAGAGAATATCAATGAACTGGGCTTTACAATTAAAAAAGCTAGAAAAAGACCAAATTAAAAATCCTCAATTAAATACCAAATTGGAAATTCTGAAAATTAAAGGGGAGATCAATAAAATTGAAAATAAGAAAACTATCAAATTAATAAATAAAACTAAGAGTTGGTTTTATGAAAAAACCAACAAAATAGATAAGCCTTTAGTTAATTTGATTAGAAAAAGGAAAGAGGAAAATCAAATTCTTAGTCTCAAAAATGACAAGGGAGAACTTTCCTCCAATGAAGAGGAAATTAGAGTAATAATTAGGAGTTTCTTTGCCCAACTTTATGCCAATAAATTTGATAATCTAAATGAAAAGGAGGAATATCTACAAAAATATAGATTGCCTAGATTAACAGAAGAGGAAATAAATTATTTAAATAGCCCCATTTTGGAAAAAGAAATAGAACAAACTATTAATCAACTCCCTAAGAAAAAATCTCCAGGGCCAGATGGATTTACATGTGAATTTTACCAAACATTCAAAGAACAATTAATCCCAATACTATATAAACTATTTGAAAAAATAGGGAAAGAATGTGTACTACCAAATTCC